>JABXES010017390.1:0-17672 GCA_013375695.1 Dictyostelium brefeldianum | reverse complement strand
CCCTTGCCCTGGGGTTTGGGGGGGGGGGGGTTTTTTTTTTTTTTTTATATATATATTAATAAATTTTTTTTTTTTTTTTTTTTTTTTTTTTAAAATTTTTTTTTTTTTTTTTTTTTCATACACACTATTTACATCATTCATTTTCGGAAAATTGTCTATTTATCTTTTTCCGAATCCGTATATAACTAAAAAGAAAAAAAGATAAATAGACACACATCATTTTAGTTTTCATTAAAATAATGTAAAATAAAAGAAACAATACATATAATATACACGTACACACGAATATATAAAGAAATAAAGAAATACAAAAATATAGAAATAATCATGGCAAGAAGTAGTGGTAAATTAAAGATTTATAATCTCGCAGGTAAAACATATCATAGGTTTAATAATAAATGGATTGAAATTATGTCATTTGAAAATTTGAAATTGGTAGCAGATAAATTAGAGATTTCATTCAATGGTACAAACAATGATAGTAATAAAGGGAAATTATTGGAATTGATATTAAAAGAGTTTAGACGCCAATCTGTAGAAATGAATATAGAAGTCGAACAATGTTCATGTTTGGTATGTGAATCACAACCAGCTTCATTACCACCAGGTTCATTAGGTACTGCAATGATGTGGACTGAAAGAGCAAGAATTGTATTATATGCAATGCAAGATCAATTAAAACAAGTTGCAAACAATGGAGATGATGGTGATCATAATACAAGTTGGCAAGATGGTATTTTGTTGAGAGACGTTTACAAGTTTATGGAATTTCACGTTTATAAATTAAATTTAGATCCACAATATACCGATTATTGGAGAAAATATTTGCCTGAAAAAGTACGTTATCACAAAGAATATTTTAATAACGTTGCAAAGGGTGTTTATAAATTGGTTAATCCTGATGATGATCCATGGGATACCGATAATTATAAATCATCAATTACAACGGTAATTCCTGCTATAACTGGTAAACTTTCAGAAGCTCCAACAAAACATTTAAATTTATCAGATACAAGTATATATAGTATTGATGGTAGTGATACAAGTAGTAAAAGTGATCCTGGTGGTCATCATGGCGGTGGTTATGAAGGTGATAGTGATCGTGAAAGAAGAACAAGATCAAGATCAAGAAGTAGTAGTGGTAGAAGTGATCATAGTGATTGTGAAAATAACAATAACAACAATCATAGAAGAAAAAAAATCAAGAAAAATAGTAAATTCAGGAATAGTAATCGTCATCATAGTAGAGGAGGACGTAGTGATAGTAGTAGCAGTAGTGAAGAAGATACCAATAATATTGAAAAACATAAAAGAATTGATCAAGTTAGTAATTATTATAATAATGATGGTCCAGTTGATTTTAAAGTTAATAGTTCAGATCCAAATATTCAATACTTTAAAAGTCAATTATGTGGTGAACTTGCAAGTAAAACAAAACTTCCATGTCAAATTCCTGCTCATCTTTGTAGATTTCATAAAAATAAACTCAATGCAAGTAAATGGGTTAAAAAGAGTAGTTTAAACAATAACAATAGCAGTAGCAACAGCAGCAGTAACAAAAACAGAAATAACAATAGCAAAATCGAAAGAGGAAATAAGAGAAAGTTTGAAACTGAAAAAGAAATAGAAGAACTTGAATTATATTCAACTATATTTGGTGTAGATAGTGAAAGTAGCGATAGTGAACGTGATATTAAAAGAAATCAAGTTGTAAATAAAAAGTTACCACCAAAAAGCCAATTAAATGTTAGCAAAGTGTACAAAGAAAAAAATAAAGCTAAAAACAATAGTAATAATGAAGAAAAAGAAAAAGAAAAAGAAAAAGAAGATGATCATCATAAAATAAGAAGCAAAGATAGTAGTGATGGTGGTGGTATTAATAGTGATGGTTTAAATGGTATCAGTTGCAGTAGTGAAAATGAAGTTGAAAAAGAAATGTACATACAAAAAAAGAGAAAAATCAATGAAAATGAAATCCCAATGATTCCATCATCACCTTCATCATCATTATTATCATCATCAATACCATTACCAATGTCATCACCAGCACATGTTACATTCAAAATAGCTCCAGCATCACCAATAAAACCAACACCAACAAAACCATTACCACAATTAATACCAATTAAACCAACACCAACTACAGGTAAAAAACAACCCCCACCACCAAGACAAAGAGTACCACAAACACCTTCACCATATCACTCATCATCGTCTTCATCATTACCATCAACTCCATTATCTTCTTTACCAACTCCATCATTTTCAACACCAACAACAACTCCAACTTCAACACCAACATTATCATCATCTTCATCATCCTCATCATCCTCATCATCATCAAAAACTTCAACAAAAGCCAAATCACCAATAACTGTTAAGCCAACTAACATTAGTACTAGTCAACCTTCACCATCAACAACTACAACACCAACACCATTATCACAACAATTAGTTTCAAGAAAACCGCTTGGTAATATAAAAGATTTTGAAAAACTCATTTTAAATCAAATCAATTTCTTTGGTGTTCTCAGTAAATTGGGTAGTTTAGAACATTTAGGTTATAAATTATCAAAAGAATATGTTAGATTTATGCTTTTAAAAATGTTGGTTGCAAATGAATTTGGAGTAGACACTTTCAAATTACGTCCATCACCAAAAATTCAATTATTTTGGCAAATACATTCATCAGATCAAGAAAGATACACTGAATTTAATAATGTTTTAATTTCAAAGAAAACAAAATACTCTGACTTTACAAATTGTAAATTAAATTCAAATATAGTTTTCCATGATGATAGTAATCAAAATTCAACTACACTCGTCAATAGATTTGAAAAAACATTTGAACTTTATAAAAAATATTTCAATGATCCAATCTATGCCCAAATTTGGGTTTACAATAATTAATAAACATCAAACAAACATCATACAACAACCAAACAATACAATAACAATAATAACAACAACATGCAAACATACACATATATTCATAACAATAAAAAAAAAATATAATAATAAAATATAATATTAATGAAAAAAAAAAAAAAAAAGATTTTTTGTTAAATTAACAGTTAATTACTGATAAAAAAGATTTTGTAAACTGATAAATTAATTTGGTTATTATAAATTATCAGTTTTATGAACAAAAAAAATTTTGTTTGCAAAAAAAAAAAATAAAAGATATTTTTTCATAAAGATATTTTTTTCTTTTTTTTTTCGAATTCGTTAAAAAAAAAATCTACACGGTAAAAAAAGTAAAAACACAGGTCTTTTCAACAACAACCAAACAAATATAGAAATCACATACATACATAAATACACATCCAAATATAGTAGTACGCGTTTAAATAATGAATGATAGAAATCAAATTTATATTACAGGGCCAACTCAAATTGACCATTTTTTATTAAGTAATCATCCAATCGAGTCTTTGGACCAAATTGAAATAACAAATAAAATCACACAATATCTCAAAAAAATAAATCAACTTGATCAAGATACACAAGAATCAATTCAATCATTAATAGCAGAAAATAAAGAATCTGCTATAAATATATTAAAATTGATATTAAGAAAAGAAATCTCAGATAAAGTTAATATCGACGATAATAATAATGAAGAAAATGGTAGTGCAGAAGGGTCAGAAGAACCAATTTCAAATTATATAATTAAATGTGATTGTGAATTATGTGAATCTGGTTCATTGGCTGAAATATTAAATAAAAAAATACCGAGTTGGTTAGATAGGTTAAAGTCATCATTGACCATTTTGCAAAAGTTACCACAACACCAATATCCAAAACAACAACAATACATCCAAACAACTTCAATATTCACTTTTGTATATACACATAGAGAATTATTAAATATTGATTCTTCAATATCAGAAAGTGAATTACGTCGTTTTATTACCGATACTCTATCTTGGCATCCAAAATTCTTTCAATCGGGTCAACAAATATTTCAACAAAAAGGTTATTGGAAATTATTAGCTGATGATGATGCTAGCACCACCGATAATGAAACTACCACCACCGATAATGAAACTACCACCTCCACCACCGATGAAAAAAAACAAGAAGATACTACTAGTACTTTTGAATTAACTGAAGAACATAAAGAAGAATTGGTCCAATATTGTCAAAAGTCAAATAAAGATTGGTATGATTTTATTTCCAAACAAAAGATTCCTGATCAACCATTTAAATTTCATAAAAGATCAATAACAACTAAACGTTCATCATCAGCACCATCATTATTGTCAACTACTTCAACCACACCAACATCAACTTCAACATCAGCATCAACCACACCAACAGTCACTTCAACAACATTACAAATACCAAAACAAAAATCTTCATTATTATCACCACAACTATCACCACGGGGTTCAATTCAATTACCATCATTATCAGTAATTTTACCACAAAGACAACAATCACCATTACCTTTAATAGCATCATTATTATCTCCACCACTTAGTAGGGCTACTACCCCATTAAAAGAAATACTTGATACTGGTAATAATGACAACTCTTCTTCATCAGCTGTACAACAATATCAACAACAATATCCAACAAGATCAACATCACAACAATCATTACTTGATGAAGATTTAGAAGATGAATATAATACAGAAGAAGAACAAACACAAGGACCATCAGTATGGAGTACAGATTTACCATCTGTTTTTCAACAACTCTCATTACTTCAAAGTTGGTCAACAATGCTTGATAAATTACCAATTACCTCCAAAGATAACATTTGGAAAACTTGTAGTTACTTTCAAAATTTTATAAACTATGATAGACTATCCATCTCAAATACACTTAGTGCATGGTCAAAGAACCCAATTCCAAATTTATCTCATATTACAATCTTTTTTTCAGCAATTGGTTATTTAAAAGAAATGGGTTTTCTATCTGCTGAATTAAATTATCCAGATTCTACCACAAGTGTTTTTAGAACTATAATTAGAGATAGATCATTATCAAATTCATCTCCCATTTCATCACCATATCAAGATAATGATACTATATCACGTGGTGATGATGATGATATTAAAGATACCACTACCACTAGTACAAGTGCAAGTAATTCAAGATCATCATCAGCATTACATCAAAAACAATTACTTCTTGAAGATAAATCGCCATCATTACTATCACAATTAACATCAGCTTCAAATACAGTATTATTAAAAGAACAAAAAGAATCAACCAACAAACAAACTAAAACAACTAAACAACCAAAAGAACCAAAACCGCCAAAGGAACCAAAACCACCAAAGGAACCAAAACCACCAAAGATTTCAAAAAAACAACAAAAACAAATGGAACAAATTCAATTGTATCAACAACAACAAAGATTACAACATCAACAAATTTTACAACAACAACACCAACAACAACAATTATTTGGTCAATTAAATCCAAACGTTTCCTCAATTTTACCTTCTCCAATTTCATATTTAGGCACACCAAATAATAATAACTATAACAATAACAATAATAACTATAACATATATAATAATAACAATACCAACAATAATAATAACAATAATAGAGATGTAAATTATCATCATCAAACTTTTCACCAAAATACCAATATCAATACAGATAGATTCAATCCATCAATGGCTGCTATTTTATCACAAATTCCAAATTCACCACCACCACCACCACCTTCATTTTTACAACAACATCAACCACAACATCATTCAAATAAACAATTACCATCACTATTAGGTTATTCACCATATGGTAATAATGGTAATCATGGTTATAATGAAAGTATTAATAATAATAATACAAATAATTATAATAGTGATAATTCAAACCCACCATCTCCAGTCTTTAATAATACAAATATATATAACAATAGTAACAATAATAACTATAACAATGCAAATGGAGTTAGTATCACAAATGAACATATTAGATTTTTAGAGAACGCAAACAACAACAAGAGATACAATAACAGTTATGGTGATAGTTACACAAATGCAAATAATAATCACTACAATAATAATAACAATACATACAATCATAACAATAACAATTTTAATAATAATAATAATAATGTTGGTAGTTCATCAAGTAGTTCTGAAAATTACGAGAATATAATCAATAATCAAGAATACAAAATTGAAAAAGAATTACAACCTCCACTAAAGAAATTATTACTTAGTGTTTTATCAGAGTTGGAAAATTAATTAGATTAATTGATATAAATATATAAATAGATAGTAATAGAAGTAAATTGGTAGATTAGAAAAAAAAAGTAAAAATTAGCAATCAAATAAAATGTAGATATTTTATATAGATAATAATAATGATGAATTATTTGTGTGTTTATTACTTTATTTTTGCTTTAATTATTATATTATTGTTTTTGTAGTCTATATCACGTGGTTTTAAATCTAAATTTAATATAGTATTATTATAAGTGAAATCTAAATTTGATAATTCCATTCCAGTAATAGCTATAATTTTACTAATTAATTTAGTAAAAGAAGTTCTTTTACCGATTTTAGCTGTTATTTCTTTTATTAACATATTTGATCTATTGAATATTTCACATTTAATATTAATATATTCAACTTTCTCTTTTTCTTCTTTTCCTTCTTTTTCTTCTACTTTTTCTTCTTTTACTTCTTTTTCTAATTCTTTTACTTTTTCACTAATGTTGTTATTATATGTGTTTAATATTTGTCTTCGTCTTGCAGCATAAATATTTCTACTGTCATAAAATACAGATGGTTCTTCATCATCATAATATCCTTGTTTTTGAATCTTTTTAATATTTGTTTTTGCCATTAATGCAGCAGCTCTTTTTGGTAAGATACTATTTACATTATTAATTTGTTGAATTCTTCTTTTTACTTTTTTTGCACCTTCATAATAATCATCATCTGAATTATCAAAATCTTGTGATCCTGATTTTGATTCCGGTTCTGATTTTGATTCTGATTCTTCATCACAACTATTATATTCATCTTCTGAATCATATTCTTCTCTATCTGAATCTTCATTATTATCTAAATTAATTTTATTTATTTCTTTTTTTGCTTCAGCTGCAGCTGCTCTTTTTGGTCTATCATTGGTAGGTGTTTGTTTTAATTGAATTTGTTGTTTATTATTTCGTGGAAATTTTGAATTTAATACCGAATATTTATTTTCTAATTCCAAAATATCAAAATTGGATCTTCTTTTTTTATTACAAATTAAATTTGGTGAATCTGCCATTTTTACTATACCTTTTTTTGTTGTGTCGGTGTTACAAAACTCTGTGATAGAGAGAAAAAAAATAAAATATTAAAAATAAATTAAACAAAACACAAAAAAAAAAACAAATTATATCTGTTGTTTTTGTGTTAAATGATATCAATTGAATAGAAAAAAATCCAATGCTAAATGCCCCTATATTTAGATTTTGTATGTTTTTTTTTTTTTTTTATTTTTATTTTTTGTATTTTACAACCACACTAAATCTAGATGATTTAATAACAATGGGGTTATAACCAATCCAATTTGCTATTGCGTGAGATTATTTATTATTACAAATATATATCTTGTAAATTTTATTTATTATTTGTTTTTCATATGATCATTATTATTATTAATTTATAACACATTTATTTTTTTCATGAATTTCGTTATCAATGATAATTAACCAATCAAGGCTAGGTGATAGTTTAGTACGATCTTCTATTTTAACGCCAAGATGACCTGAATAAATTTCACTATGAAATTTAGTACCATCTGAATTTGTAAGTATTAAAGGACAGCTACCAAATCCATTTGCAATTGAACTATCAGATATTCTTGGCCAATTATTACCACCACCTAATGAACCATTACTACCATTACCTAATGAACCAGTACTACTTTTTAAACTAAATGTTGTTGCTAAATTATTTAAACTACCACCATTATTCGCTTTACTTGGATCAAGATTACCACTTGATCCATTATTACTAAGATTACCACTACTGTTATTGTTGTTATTGTTATTTTTACCTAAATCAATACCACTATTTTTTCTACTTAGGTCAAGATTACTACCTTTTTTTTTGCCACCTAATTCCAAATTACTTCCTTTTTTATTTACTTGACCTAAATCACCATTACTACAGTTAGCATTACCACCACCATTACCACCACCATTACCATTGCTACTACTATGTTGATGTTCACCTCTAAAAGTACCATCATTTTTAAAAATACAAAATACAGATAACCAACCAGAGAGTACAGAGGAACCACCAGATGGACGAGAGCGATGATCAACAATTTGATTCCACCAATCAATATCTGGTTTACCTTGAGATGTTTCAACAAATTTATTCATAATTGGTAATAATAAATTTACCCATGTATTCATTTGACCACCTGCACCACCTAAACTACCAGTACTACTATTTGAAACAACATCGCCCGCTGTGCCAATATCATATTCTCGTAATTTTAATACTCTTTCTCTTAGATTTATCCAATCTTCAGGGACACCATTCAATGTTATTTTTGGTAAACCACATGCTGATGTAACTTTATATACTAAATTTTCTTTCATTGTTGCCATTAACGCAGATGAATAAACAACTTTATCAGATGGTGTAGTTGTTGTAAAATTTGGAATAATCCAATCTCTAACAGTTGAATCTTTTATATTTAAACTAATTTGATTGGCTAAATCTCCAACCAATTTTTCATATGGTGCCTCTAATATTGGATAATTTGTTGATATATGAATTATTCCTTTATTATGATTGTGATGATGATGTTCTTTATGATGTTTACCATTACCAATTCCTGCGCCACCAACTTCATGATGATCAAAATCAAATAATTTATCTTTAAAATATTTTGAATTTTTATTTATATAAATTGAAAATTGAGTTACTATTTGAATCCAAATATTATCAGGACGTAAAACCAAATGTGAATGATTATTATATGCTGACCATGCAGAGTATACAAAACTATTATTACCACCACAATCTGAAATGTTGTTGCTATTATTATTATTTACATTTGTTTGTACAATTTTCAAATTGGTTGGGTCACAACTAGTTTTTAAAATTTCAATTTTTTCTAGTTTTTTTTTTATTTTCTTTTGTCTTTTCTCTTCATTGTCAATTTGAATTTTTTCAACCATATCACATGCTTTTTCTTCATCACATCCAGATTCTACCAACTTTTTATAAATTTGTTCTGGTCCTAATATTGGATATTTTAATTCAATTTGTGATCTTATAAATTCTTCAATTTTAAAATCTTTATATTTAATTTCATTTTCGTCAACTGTTGTAACTTTAAATGTTATTGTCATTATTTTTGTTGTTTTGTTGTGTGTTTATTATTTATGTCGGTTTTGTTTATGTACAACTATTATATTAATCGGTTGTGTTTATATTGTTTTTATTATTATTATTATATTATCTGTTTATATTTTTATGCTATTTATATATTTTTTTTATATCTGTTTGTTTTGCTAAAAATAAAAATTATTGAAAAAAAAAAAAAAGAAAAGAAAATAAAAAAATTTCGTGAGCGTCTCAATCAAAAAAATTAAAAATCTTTTTTGGTGTAGAGCATAATGCTCTAAAATTAATTAACTGCCATTTTTTAATTAATTTGTTGGCAAAACGACGAAAAATTCAAAATTTATGCTAATAATAACAATTCACTATTATTATTACATAGTTTAATTATAATAATTTATTAATTAATTAATTTAAAAGTCAATTTATGTGATTATTAATACCATGGGTATACGGAATATTTCTATTTTTTGATTTTTTGGTTGGTTAACAGTAAAAACTCTCTCATAAGAATTTTCGTTTTTTTTTTTTTTTTATCATTTTTTTTTGATTAATTTAAACTTTATGCAAATTTAAAACAATTGTTTTTTTTTTTTTAAAAACCTTCTCATACAATCAACAGTTATGATGGAAACCTTTATTTTTACGCTTTAGGTTTTCTAAATCTATTCTACCATACAAACAATGATATGGCTTGCGATAGCATTTAGATTTTCATATTACTTTTCATTTTATTCAACAACAAAATTTTGATCGTGTAACGCAACCTTCAAATCGCATTTTGATCAAAAATATCTGTTTTTTTTTTCTTTTTTTTTTTTGACATGTTTAGCGTAATGAAAAAAAATAAAGTATCTGATAATATGTGGTTAACAAATGAAAGATTAGTTATTTTTATGTATATACAAGATAGATTTTATTTAATATTTGTTAAAGTTATGTAACTGTGATGAATTTTCAAAATTAATTTACAACCATTAATAGTTATCATAATAATGTGTGTATGTGTTGTATGTTGGGTGTATGTGTGTTGTAGTAATGTGCATGTATTGCTTTCTTCTTTTTAAACGGATGATGATGGAGATGATGAACCATTTTTGTTTAATTTTGAAACTAGAGTTCTTACAGCATTTTTTGAAGCACCAATTGTTTTTGTTTTACAGACTTTTGTTGGTTTTTTTGTTTTTGGAACAGGAACTGGAGAGAATGAATCAATGAATTGATGTTGCATTTGAATTTTACTTCTATCACCATTTGCATCAATGAAATGTGCTGCTAATGAATGACCACAATTACATGTTTTTCTTTTATTTGCTAATACAAAACCTTGACAATGACGTTTACAAGTTTCATAAGTACAACAACCCATTAAATCCATACTTTCTGCTTGTTGAACTGTTTCAATAACATTATAACCATAACCAACCATACCATAGTATCCGGTATTATCATTACAGTTATCATTACATTGATGATTACATTCATTATTGATATGATTATTTTGATTATTTTGATTTGCAAAGATTTGAATTTGATTTTTAGTGATACCTCCATTATTATTTTGATTCCCTAAAATTTGAATAATTTCAATTGGTAGTGTTGGAAAATTTGTAATTTGATTGAAAGAGTTCATATTGTTTTTTATAATTTAATATAGTGATTTCTATGTAAATAATATTTATATGGGGATTCAAAATTAATTTTTTGGAATTAAAATTATTAAAATTTTATTTTTCATTATTTTTTTATATGAGAAGGGCCTACGATTCATCCACAGAAAAAAATCGATTTTTTTTATATTTTTTTCAATAATTAAATTATATTCAATTCATTTTGATTATTTATATAAATGTATATACAAAATATATGTTATTTGTTATTTGATAGAGTGAACATGTGTTTTCTCTTTTTTTTAAAAAATGAATAACTAAAAAAGTTGTTTCCAAATTAAGTTTTTGACATTTCTATTTTTTTTATCCCTTGAATAATTAAAATATACTATTAATGGTTGTATATGTATATAAATTATTTTTACAAACATTGATAGATTCGTTTTTTAACAGAATTCAATTTTTTCCATTTTTTTCATTTTTTGAAAAATTACGCGACCAAAAAATAGTGAAATCTACAACCATATTACCACAGACAAGTAATAATCAAACTTTAAATGATGGTAACAACAATAATAATAATAAAAACAACAAGTATTGAAATTCATATTTATTCCCTAACCCTAATAACCTTGAGCATTGTAAATCAGAGGATGATATATCTCTTTTTAATACGCTTAATTCTTTATTCGAGATTACAGAATCATACAAGATAATTATAATGCAGTATGTGCTAATATAAATGGATATTGCTTTAACTTGAATGAAATCTGCAGAAACTTGTTTTTGTAAACAGTATAATGTCAAACCAACAAATGGAAACATATCCATACCAGTACAGGTAAAGTTGGTTTATTATCAGCCTCATCTTTTAAATTTGGTGAGTGACCAGATCAATTTCACATTCTTTTAAATAACCATAAGTATCACCATTACTTGTTTTTGCTGTCAATAATAGTTTTTTAAGATCATCTTTTTATTAACCATTTTATATGTGATTTAAGCGTAAGATTCAAGCTTTTTTTTAAATTCAGTCACAGTTTCAACTCCTTTAAAATTTAAACAACCAGCTTCAAGTTTAACAATAGTACCATATATTAATATTAATAATGATAACAATGAAGATGATAATGATAATAATAATTATACCGACGACTATAATAATAACAACAATGATGAATATGGAGATTTTGGTGATAAATACGAAGATGACAATAATTTTGAACGTTCGTAATGTTAATGAAATAATAATAGTAATAATAAAAAGAAAGATAAGAAAAAGAAGAAATCAATTGAATTAAATCCAATTGAATTGGAAGAGAAGATATTAAATGGGGTAATTATTAAATCAAATGATAAACAACATATAATTCACACGCACACATGCATATATTAATGTTTATTCCCTTGTTTTGTTATTATTAGTTTAGCTTTTTTGTGTTGCATCAAGAATGGAAATGGAGGATATGGGACTATCATTATCAAGAGAATTTACAAGATATATTATATTTAAATGTATTTATAATGATACATGTAGAGAAGAAGATCAACAACAAAAGTCGAAGATAATATGATAACAGATGAACCATCTTCGCCCCTATCCTAAATTACAAGCCAATAGGGTAATAATGATTATAATCATTTTGACATGAAATGATGTTAGAAATGGTACCACATAAAAGATTTCAAAAATTATTATCAACTAAAATATATTGTAACCTCTTTCAGAATTGGATTCTTTAGATTTACAAACTCGTAGATATGAAAAAACTTTAAAACTATATGACAGGTATTTTAAAAATAGGGATTGTGAAATTTGGAAAAGTACGCTTTGGTCTGCTTAAATAAATTTTAATTTAAAAAAAAAAAAAAATCTTTTTTTTTCAAAATTTACATTTTTTTCATTTTCATAAAAAAACACAAACATAACTACAATAATAATGAATATTAATGTAGAAAAACAACAATCAATTTGTTTACAATTAGTAAATAAAATAAAACATGATATAAAATATATAAATGATATAAATAATAATAAAAGTGGTAGTGATGGTGGTGTTGGTAATCAATTAGATAGTAGTAAAATATTAGAATCAATGCTTCAACTTAGAAATCAATATGAAACATTTACAAATTTAATTGAAGATGAATATCATAAACCAATTGAAAGTATGTCAGATAAAGTAGATCAATTAGATATAAAATTACAATCTTATAGATATGAAAAGAAAATGTTAGAATCTGAAATAAATCAACTTAAAAAACATTCTTTCAATATTGATGATCCTTCACTTGGTATATCAACACAATCAAACTTTTTATCTTGCCAATCTCAAGATTATATAAATATATACAATAGTAAACCAAAAGAAAAACAAGCAATAGAAAGATTAGAATGGGAAATTTATCAAAGAAAACTGTAATGTATATACAATACAGTTATTATATGAGAATTTTAAATATCTCTTACTAACTAGTGTTGATTATGAATTACAGTAAAATGGTAGAATTAGATAATTTACATAGATTAAAAACAAAAACACAACAAGATGATGCAAAAGCAAATAATGAATTTAAACAATTTCAAGATAAATTGAAATCAACTTTAAATGTTACAAAATCAATTGAACCATTTCAAAAGTTTATTGGTTCATTACCAACTTCAACAACAACTAAATCAAATTTAAATGTACAAAATAATCCATTACTATTAGAATCATCACAACCAATTTATATATTATACAATGAATTACTTTATTTTAAAGAGTTTTTCGCAAATGAATATTTACAAGTTGACCTATTAAAAATGGATTCAAGTAATAATGATAATGGTAGTGATAGTATGAATATTGACAATAGTACTTGTGATAATGCAAGTAATATTTATATTTCTTTAAAAGTTACGAGTATGTATAGATTTTTAGTTAATTAGCAATTGCAATATATTAACCCAATAGTCTTGAACATACAGAGAATGAACAATTGTTATCAATTGATTTTTATTATTATCCAAATTTAAAGTTTGTTACAGCATTACCAAATTTAAATAATAGTTTAGAAATGGGTTTGGCATTATTATGTAATTTAGATAATTTAGATAATGGTACAGTAACACCAAATTTATCAAATCATTTCTTATTTGAACGTATTAGTGGTAATGGTAGTGGTGTAGAAATATTAAAATTGGATGATTTAAATTTATTGGGTAGACCTTACAAATGGGTACAATTTATTTCTGGTTTATTTTATTTACCTGAAATTACATCAGAGAATATGAAAATTAAAACATTTCAATTACATGATTTTAAACCAAAAACTTCTCATCAAATTTTAAATGAAATAATAAATTCACTTTAAAAAAACAATCAACAAACACGATGAGTATATCCATAATTTCTTTTTTTTTTGATTTTTTTGATTTTTTTTGATTTTTTTAGACCAATTGGTCTGCTTTTTTATTTTTTTAGACACTGCCCAATGGACAATTCAATTATTTTTTTTAAAATATGGAGAAATATAGTATTGAATAAAATTATTAGTGTATATGTTAAATTGTTTAATTTAAATTACTTGACTGTAACAATTGATCAATCAAATGTAAATGATTTTATAGAATATCCACATAAACAATACATTGGATCAATACAAATAAATAATGAAAGCTCATTTGTGGAATTGTATAATGAAATATCAAATAATTGCTCATTTTTAAAAGAATTGATATTGGTAAATTCAAATAGTAAATATGATCCAATTGGAACAAAATTATTCAATTTAGATAATTTATCATCAGTATTTCATGGATTGACTAGATTGGATTTAGAGAATTCAACATTTAATAGTAAAATAAATAATAAAACATTTCCACCTGGTTTAACATCATTAAGTTTATCAAATCACTTCACACAAGTAATTAGAGTTGGCAATTTACCTGAATCTTTGAAAACTTTATTAATTGGTAAACAATTTAAACAAAAATTATTAGTTGGTTCAATTCCTAATGGATTGGAGAAACTAATTTGTAATAATGATATTCAAAATGATTTCTCAATTGAAATATTTAAATCATTATCAAATTTAAAAACAGTTGAATTTAATGGTAAAATAAATTGTGATTTTAGTAATGGTACATTCCCAAAATCAATTAGAGAAATGTCATTTTCAAATCATCGTCCATCAAATCAAAAATTTAGTAAAGATTGGTTACCTTTAAATATTGAATGTATTACTATTGGTAACAGTTCATTCCCATTTGATAAAGATAGCTTCCCATCTTCATTAAAATCAATTACAATATTATCTGGTTTTGATTTTGAAATGATGAATTATATACCTGATCAAATTGAAAAACTCACAAGTAATGATTCAAAATTATTGGAATACAATGAAAAAAGAAAATCAACTTGTCAATATGCTTCAAAAATATTTGGATTAATGAAAGTGTCTAGTGATATTGCATCATCAAATAAAGCAAAATTTATATTTGAAAGAGCTGTATATTTAAGAAGTTCACAATTCAAATCAGAATGTAGTGAACATTGGACTGAAGTTTTAAACTTTTTTTTAAAATCATCACGTAAAACCATTCATTTAAAAGTACCATATGAAAATATTCAATATTTATGTATTGATGTATCTTATTGGGGTATGGAATCAGGTGGTTTTGTAACAGTATTACCAAAATCATTAAAAGCATTAACAATGATTGGTGAATATTATACTCAAGACCATCCTGTTGTTTTCCCAAACTCGTTAGAAATCTTGTCAATTAATGTTGGTAAACAACAATCAATTTCAAATTTTAAATTACCACAATCATTAAAAGTTTTAATGGTAGTACTAAGTGACCAATCATTTCCAATACAAGATATACCAATTAAATTAAAGAAAATAATGTTTTTAAAAACTAATCAACCTCAACTATTTCAAGGTGATTTAAATAATTTACCAAAATCTTTAAAATCAATTTACTATTGTAGTCAATTAAAAAAGTTACAAACTGATTTAATGTATCCAACACATACACATTTATTAAACAATGTTTCACATACCAAACTATTTAAAGAATTTAATAGATTAATTAAAAAAAAATTAAATTTTAAACAATAATAAAAACACTATCTTTATTATCACCCCTATACATGACATAAGGTATTTATTTTATTGTTGTACAACATGCTTGTGTGTCTTTAAAAAAATAATTGACAAATTAATTTTAATATTCGTTACAAATTTTTGTCATGTGGTAAAAAAAATCAAGCGAAAATTTTTTTATTGCTGTAGTTTTTACGATTTCGAAATTTTTTTTTTTCAATTTTTGTCAATTTTTAATCCAACACCAAAATGGTATGTTGTATCTCTTTTATTTGTTTTTATCACGAATCTCACTACATATCACTTGATCCATTATCTATCACATAAAGAACAGGTTTGATAACAAACCTATGCCGAAAACAAAACAACAAACCTTTGAATCTGTTACTAACATTATCACACCATAGCCACGTGAAATTACTGAAATTAAACAATTCCTCGTACAAGTCCGTAGTAAAGACGCAAAAGAGATCAGAATCAAAAAAGTTGGTAAAAATCTCACCAAATTCAAGGTTAGATGTGGTAAATACTTATACACCTTACGTGTTGCTGATTCATCAAAAGCTGGTAAATTAATGCAAACTCTCCCACCAGTAAGTATGAGAAATTGTATAAACGCCCATAAAACTTTTATTAACACATACTCCCTTTACAGTCAATCCCAATCGTCCAAGTTGACTCTAACAAAAAATAAATTATCCAATTTAAATAAATAGAGGTTTTGGTGAAAAATTAAAATAATATATATAGAAAGAAAATATATAGTGTTGTGCGATTATTATTATGCAGGTGGTTTTTATCATATTTTATTTTCGACAATTATAAAGTTGGAAAAAGAATGAGACAATAATTCCATCAACTTTTTTGCGAAAATTCAACTTCTGTCGTCAAAAAATGGATATAAAAATTAAGAAAATGATATTATAAATGATCATGTTATTATTGTGTAAAATTTCTGTTTATTTCTGTTTGAAACACACGACAAAACAAAAAAATACTCGGTCGGTACATAAATAATCCACACCTAATCCACGCTAAAAATGGTTTCAACATTCTCTTAATTCCATACACTGACAAGAATGAATTAGACAAGGCAAGACCGCTTACAAAGAAGGTTGAAACCAAGATAGTTTAACTTTCACTTGAGAATAATACATAATCTTCGTACTTCTTATGCATGTCGAAAAAATGCAGTTTCTTTCTACTTGCTTCCAGTTCTCTTTTATGCTACAAAATATATAAAAAATAAATCAAATAGAGTTAAAACAAAAGCATTAATATAATGTATGTTTTTAATTCAAATTTTTGGTAATTTTTCTAATATACACGTGTTGCATGGCGTTTACTTGTTCATCCAGTTTACTTTGAATTATTTATGATTCCAGTACGTATGTTAGTAACAAATCAAATGGAAAAAGGTGGTGTTTCAATTATGTCTTCACTTGCAGTTCATACTCAAACCACATATCAAATTGGTAAGGTGATGTTGTCCACAATTAATTAAACTGAATTAATAATTGTTTTGTTTTTTTATTGAATAAGTTTTTTAATTTAAAATAAAAAGTATCTGCAAATCTATTCTTCATCTTTAATTAAATCTTCTTTTTTTTTATTTCTTCATCTATCATTATTTTTCATA
>JABXES010017350.1:0-17898 GCA_013375695.1 Dictyostelium brefeldianum | reverse complement strand
AAAGCTCTACACGACAAACCAGATGCTCAGGAGGCTCTTGGGCTCGAGATGTGTATAATAGACATGTGTAATATTAAATAAGATGATATCACACTGATTAAATATTCGATTGTTTTGTTAAGGAGATAAAAAAAGGGCAAAGGCTGAAAGGTTTATTTTTTTTTAATTTAAAATAATTAACTTTTTATATTTATTTAATTTATATAATTTATTTATTTATAAGGCAGCAACTGGAGCATTTAATAATGTTTGTAATTATTAACGGATAAAGTTTCTTTGTATGGTAATAAACTGGCATCAATATCAAAGAAAGTAAAATAAAATAAATATTAAAACCAAATTAGTGTGTATTTTACAACCTTTTAATACATTTTTTTTTTATTTATTTTTTCTGACCATTAAAATTTTCCTGATGCTCTTGAAGATGATGATGAAGATGGTGAAGAGGAATTTGAAGGTTTATTATTATTTGGTGGTCCAAAAACTTTGTAAATAAATATTAATATTAATATTTAGCTATAGTTGACTTAATATGAATAAACTATTAAAACTTACATTTTGCACCTGACAAAACATTTTTATTGCCACCTCCTGCTTGTGAATCTCCTACTACAAAAATACCAAAGAGAGTCATTGTATATTGTTTTTATTTGTTTTTATTTGTTGTATTGTTTTTATGTTTAATGGTTGATAAAAATTTTAGTGCGTAATAAAATAAAAAAAAATTTATAAAAATGAAAAAATCAGAAAATGGGTTAGGATATTTATAAATATCTTTATTCAAATTATGATTTTGTGGCAAACTGTGGGTAGATTAAAATTACTCAATGCAATTGATGCATCATAATAATTGTATTCCAGGTAGTTTAAAAAATTAAATTATAATGTTTTTATTAATTTATTTATTTATAGAAAATTCAAAAGATATTTTTTTTACTATGCACAAAGAGATAAACACAAATTAAATTTAGTATTTAGATGGTATCGTAAGAAAATATCTTTTTTTTTTGTCATATAAAAATAAGTTTAATCATATGATAAAATTATCTCTATAAGGAATGGAAAGAAAACAAATAAAATATTTGAATAAATTTTTACTACCCACGCTACTCGGAAGCTTACAGCACCCAGCAAAAAAAAATAAAAAAAAATGATGTGATTTTTAAAATATAGACGAGTAAATTAGCTGCATTATGTTTTGGTGTGCGGAAAGGTTTATTTATTTTAATTTAAAATAATTAACTTTTTATATTTATTTATTTAATTTATTTATAAGGTAGCAACTGGAGCATTTAATAATGTTTGTAATTCATCAATTGCAACAGATAAAGTTTCTTTGTATGGTAATAAACTGGCATCAATATCAACGAATTTAGAAGTACCAGCAACGTAGAAATCTCTTTTAGTTGAAATTTTAACGGTCTTTTCTTCTGGGATCAAGTTCATTCCGAGTGGACCAGATAATAATTTATGGAGATAAGCATTTGAATTGATACCACCGGTTGAACCATATGATACAATAAAGGTTGGTTTTCCTTTCCATTCCTTATAGAGGTAGTCTACAGCATTTTTTAAACCGCCTGGAATACAATCATTGTAGGTTGGAGTTAAGAAAATGAATGCATCAATTGCGTTGATTTTTTCTGACCATTCAATTGTGTGTTTGTGTACATATGGAAGACCAGCTTTTGGTGGAGCTTCATCCATCATTGGTAAATTTTGTTTTTGGAGATCAACAATTTCAATCTTTGTGGTGGCAGCGTTGATTTTTGATGCTAAATTTCTTTCAATCCATTGTGAGATTTCACCACCAATTCTATTTGTACGTGTTGATGCAATAACAATTCCGATAGTTTTAATAGTCATTTTGTGTATGTATATATTATATTTATATTTATTTGTATATCCGATAAGTGAATTTAGAAAAATGAAAAGAAAAATTAAAAATAACGAAGGTCTCAAAACGGTTGAAAAAAAAAAAAAAAAAAAAAATATTAAAAATAAAAAATTAATAATAACCACACACAAAATATTATGTTTCTGGTCAGATTTTCCTGAATGCATTCCGGAACATTTCGGTTTTTTTTCATTGTATTATTTTAATACTAAAAATTCATAAATATTAGTCGGTGGTACTACTTTTATAAAACTCACAGCACCATATTTTTTTTTCAACCCAAAAATATCTATAAACCACATACTTGTGATATCTCTTTGTCGTTGTATATGTGTTAACCAGAAAACAATAATATTTTTTCGTACCATATGTATAAATTTGTTAGTTGATAAACTTTTAATTGTATAAAGTTTAAATACACTTTAATATTATAATACTTACCAACACATGTGGCTCATATGAAAAAATGATCAATGATGTTCAGATAAACAGTTGTTGGCGCTTAGTTTTTTAAAAACTTTTTTTTTTTTTTTTTTAATTTTTTTTTTTTTTTTAATAAATTTTTTTTTTGACAACAAATAAATAGATAAAAAAAGAAAATAATGGAAGGGTATGATAGAAATTGAATCACATATATTTTGAATATTTTAAATACTATTTACTAATATGCTTACCATTTCTGTTGTGCAGAGTTGGAAGAAATGAAATTTTAAATTGGATAAATGATTTATTACAATTAGATTATAAAAAGATTGAACAAATGGGTAGCGGAGCAGCATTATGTCAATTGATTGATGTAATTCATCCAGGTAAAATTAATTTAAAGATGGTAAATTTTAATGCAAAATATGATTATGAATATATTAAAAACTTTTCATATCTACAAGAATCATTTGCAAAATTGGGTGTTGAAAAGTATGTTGAAGTATCAGAATTAGTAAAATCAAGACCACAAGCAAATTTAGAGTTTTGTCAATGGATGAAAAAATATTTTGATAATCTTTATTCTGGTGAACCATACAATGCATTGGAAAGAAGAGCTCAATTAAAAATTTCAACTGATAGAGATAAAACATTATTAAAAGGTAGTAAAATTAGTGCTACAACAACAACAAAACCAGCTGCTGGTATTAGTAAGCCTACTACAGCAACTACTGTATCAAAACCCACTACAACTGTAAAACCAACTACAACCACATCGACAATACCTAAACCAACAACAAGTACAGGATTAAAATCAAAACCAACACCTGCATCAACTATATCAAAACCAACTACAACTTCAACTGTATCAAAACCAAAACCAGCAACAACTACATCAACTACTACAACTACAAGTGTATCAACACCACCATCAACACCATCACATAAATCAACATCATCAACAGCTGCAACATCAACAACATCAAAACCAACAATATCACAACCAGGATTTAAACCAACACCAAAATCATTATCACCAACACCACCACCAGTATCAGTTCAACCAACTACAATTACAACCACTAAAACCATTGTAGTATCAGAGGCACCAGCTGAATTATTGGCTGAATTGGAACAACAAAAACAACAATTGGCAGCACAAAAATTAGAAATTGAACAACAAAAACAAGAATTGGAAGTACAAAGAATTCAAATTCAAGAAATGACAGAAAAAATTACAAATCAAGACCTTGCAAGTCAAGATGTTGAAAAAGATAGAGATTTCTATTTTGAAAGATTAAGAGAAGCTGAAATATTTTGTCAACAACATGAAACAAATGAATTGTTGGGTCATGTTTTAAAAATTCTTTATAATACTGATCAAGAAGAAGGTGAAGAAGGTATTGAGGGTGAAGAAAGTGAGCCTGAACCAGAATTAAATATTGATCAATTAAAAATTGATGGTAGTGAAGATCATGAAGAAATTCATTCAGAACAAGAAGAACATGAAGAGGAAGAAATACATTCACAAGAGGAAATAATTCATTCAGAAGAAGAACATTTCGAACAACATGAAGAAGAAGAAGATGTTGATGGATTAAATGAAGAAGAAATAATGAATAAAGTACTTGAAGAATCTGATCACGACGACGATGATGATATTTTAGATAGCACATTTAATGGTGAAGATGAACTTTTAGAAACACAAGAAGAATTAATGGAAAATCTTCAAGATGAATATTAATGTTGTCATTGTCTTGTATAAAAATATAAAACAATAAATAAATAACAATTTTGATTACATAAAGATTGGATATTTATTAATAAATATTATTGATAGTATACTACTTTTTGTTGGCTGTGATTTTTTCGTTCAAGTTCTTGAATATAATAATCTCTTATTTTCTTCATTTTGAGATGAAGATGAAAAACGAGCAACTCTATTTGTATAACTATAAATCCAGAAATTAAAGAAACCCTGGCCAGCTGATATATTAGATATTATCAATAATGGGAAAAATGAACAATTTGAAAAGAATGATATAAAATGTTGAATTACATCAGGTACCCAACATGCTACAAATACAACAATGTAAAGTGTTAATCTTCTTGATATTGTTGTATCTAATTGTTTTAAACGATCTGTAATAATAAATTCTTCATATTAGTATAAATGTTTTATCATCACATAAACAATAATATATACAAAAAACTATATATACCATTAATCGCTAACCTATATTGAAACTTCTCTCTGAATAGTCTTCTTAATCTAAAATAATAAATCGAACAAATACATAGACATAAAAACAAGGGTAAAAACCATAATGATAATTCCATTGGTTTTGAGACTTCGCACCAATTTGTATCAGAGTTTACAACAATTGAATTTGTTAATGTTAAAATTAATGATATTGATAATGGTATACCCCAAGATACAATATTAAAAATTAATAATAAATATTTTCTGTGTATTTAAATTGTATTAATACCATTGCAGCTATTATCTTGTCATATTATTATACATACTCTTCACCAGGTGATGATAATTGATGATATAAATAATATGAAATACAAGTTGTCCAAAAGAAAGTGGACAAGAAAAAGAACTGAATGACTGAACGAAATCCTATACAAGCTGAAAAATGAATTTTACCACCAACATCATGACTATATGAAATGGGGGAATGTATTAAATAGCTTTGTGATATGATAATGAATAATGATGTAAAGAAATCTGCAACTGATAACATAAATATTAAAAATGGTAATTTTGAAGAAGGTTGTTTCAATTGTGTTGATGCTGCTACTTGTTGACCATAATGATGACTACCTGGTATACCAATTGTAATTGATGATGATAATCCACCTGCTGCAAATTGTTGTGCTTGTGCTTGTTGTATTTGTTTTTCTCTAATTCTATGTCGTACAATCTTTAAAATATATGAAACTATCGTTAAAAAGCTACCAACCAATGCTAATGATGATATTACGATATTCAATATATCCAATGCTAAAAATTCAGATTTTGATGGATTACATATTGGTTCTTGTTCAATACCCATTCTTTATTTTATGTTTTTGTTGTTTTTATAGTACAAGTTTTTTATTTTTTTTATTTAATAATAAATTTTATTTATTTGTGTATGTTTGTGTGTATGGGGTGTATTGTTTTATTATTTTTTTTATTTATATTTTTATATTTAATTGAAAATGTATAAACACAAATATAGACAACAAACTATAAAAGTGTATATTTATTCCCAATATTTGTATATGCGAAAATAAAAAAAATATTTTTTTGATAGGTTTGATGGTATTTACACTGGTAAAATAAAAAAGCAGATTTTTTTCAAATTTTTTTTTAAAAATTTTATTTTTTTTTTTAGTTTGCTTGGCGAAAGTTTGATGAATAAATTATAATACCATGGTATGAAAATTTAATTTGTCCGTTACAACATGCACACACACAATTTAATAAATCAATTATACACCGTTATTTCTTGAAGTTTTTTTTTTGGTTTTTTTGGTTTTTTTTTTTTTTTAATTTAATTTAAACATCTCAGTTTTTTTTGAATTTTTTTATTTAAAAAATTATTCGTTATTCATTGATACACACATACATAAACAAATATTGATATGCATATTATTTTTATATATAATTTCAATTATGGATTTGGAGAGTAAAACAATTAAACAATTAAAAAAAGAATTGGATAATACTGATATAGATTATTCAACATGTAAATTAAAAAAAGAATTTATCACTTTATTACAAAATCATTTAAATAATGAACAACCAGAAGAAGAAGAAGAAAAACAAGATGTAAAAAAAGATGAAATAAAAGTTGATTCATCCACTATTAATAATGATTCAATATCAGAAGAAATAGAAATGAAAGAAACTGAAGAAAATGTGTAATTATCTATTTATGTTTAACATATTAATTGCACACATACACTTACATACTCTTTTTTATTTTATAGAAATAGTAACAATAACAACAATAACAATAACAACAATAATAAGAAAAGAAAAGAAAGACAAGAGGAATCACTTTCACAAAGTGAGCCAATTAAAAAACCTGCTGGTAGAACAAGAAGACAAACACAATTATTAGAAAAATTAGATGATGATGATGAAGATGAAAAAGAAAAAGAACCAGAAGAGGAAGAAGAAGAGGAAATGGAAGTTGAAAAACCAAAGAAACAAAAACTAAAGAAACCATTGGCAAAAGAAAGAAAAGCAAAACCAAAAGCAACAACTAAAACAACTACCACAATCAGCACCAGTACTACTATTGAAAAACCAAAAACGCCATATGTTATACCACCATTTAGAGAAGATACATCTTATTCAGAAAGATTATTTTGGAAGATATACCGTAACATTGTATTGAAAAGACAAATTTTTAATGTTGGTGTTGGAGATTTAGAATCTGTTGAACGTTATCCAAATTTATTTTCAGCTAGATGGTTATTGGAAAATAATTACACAGATACATTAATAGATTTTGTAAAGAGTGGTAGATACTTGTATTGGCAATTTAGATTTGGTTCAACAACAGGCGAAGTTAAATGTGATTATGATTTACTTTCAAAAAAGAATATTCAAGATCAAGATTTCTTCCTTTCATTTTACACTCGTTATAAAAGACAATTTATATACGTTTCAAATACTCAATTAAACTTGTTGATTGCAATTCCTCAAATATTTAAATTGATGCTATCTGATCAAGATGTAATTTTAAATCCAAGAAATTATAAAAAATCAGTTATATTTGAAAATTATCCATTGGTTCATAAATTTAGAAAAGAAATATTATTAATTCCATTGGATGAATCAACTACAACAGCAACTACAACAACAGCAACTACAACTACAACAACTGTACCACCAAAACCAACACCAGCAACTGGAAAAAAAACAACAACCACCACTACAACAAACAACAACAACAATAATAACAATAATAATCTTGTTGTTCGTAAAGATAATCCAGAATTTTCAATTAATGAAGGTATTAAATTAGGTTATGCAAAGACAATTCTATCATATTTAATTGATGAAAAACAAATTAAATATAGTGATCACAAAGAAGCATTTTCACCATTGTATTTATCAGAATTATCACGTAATCATTTGGAATTATTATTCAAGAATAAATGTATTTCAAAGGTTAAAGATGAAAAATCAATTACATTTTCAGAGTTTGAAAAATTATCATCAGATTTTCAAATGGTCAATTTTGCAGGTCAAAAACCAAGTCAATCATTAAAAGTATCAACAATCTATGGTATTTGTTTAATTCAATCATTTTATAAAATGTACATTTCAACACCACCAAATAAGAATAATGATAAACTCTTGATCAAATTAGATGAAATTATCAATGCTACCATTGCCAATTCACCACCAATTGAATCAATATTAGATATTGATTTATATGATGTACCAATTGGCAATGAAATGGTTAAAAATTTATTTGAATTTCATTTGGATTTATGTGCAAACCAAGATTTGGTAATATTGGTTATATATTGTGGTAAATATAATAATTTAAGTAGATTAGAGAATTTAAAGCAATCAATATTGGATCAACATGTAACAAATCAAGTATTGGTTAAAGCAAATCGTTTTATGAATCCAAAATTATTTGATTTCCTTGGTGGTACAGGTAAATACAAATTGGTTAATCAGGTGATTTACAGATTACCAGAACCATTTAAACCAAACCCGGATATGGAATTAAAAGATAAAGTTGAATTTGTAGCGGAATTGGTTACAAATATGAGATCTGGTTTAATTAGTAAAGCAATTTATGCAGTCCAATTACAAGAAATTATAAATTTAGATGAACCAGACATTTTAAAGAGTTTCTATGATTCGTATAAAGGTGCACCAAAATCAAATGAACGTGTTGAAAATAATCCACCATTAAAATTCAAATCATTTGAAATGTTCAAATATTTCATTGATAGTGGTTATGATAATGGTAGTTTTGTAAATGTCAAAGAATATTCAACTGGTATTGATTTATTGGATATTTTGAAAAAACCAGATTACAAAGAGTATTTTGATGCATTGATGGTAAAAGGAATTGTAACTGAGAGTAAAACCAGATCAATCATTGATCATTCTGCCAATTTATCACAATTTGTATATTTTTATAATAATGGTTTCAAAAATTCAACTAGATTTTTAAAAGATTTATCTGGTAATTACAATCCAGAGATTACAGCATTCATTATCACTCATTCAACAGATGCAGTTGGTTTTCATAATGAATTTAGAATATTAAATGGATATGGTGCTCATCATTCAATTATAAAAGCAATGCTGGATAAAAATCCAAATTACAAAGACACAACTGTATTTGATAGAAAGACATATCGCACTTCATTGGAATTTTCAAATAATCATAAAGATTTAGAAGTTTTAGATCAAGAAACATTTAGACATTTAAATGCTAGGTATCTTGGAACAAGAGGTAACTTGGAATCCATTCGTCTCTATTTATCAACTTATTTTCCAACTGTTGAATCTAAATCTCCAAATGGATATGTCAGATCAACAGTTTTATATGATTTGTTGAGAGGTGCTTCAAGTGTTGGTAATTTAAATGTATTCAAATTGATTTTTTCAGAGTTTAATCATGTTTTACAAATTGCACCTCGTAAAGATCCATATGGTAATGGTCATTTAATTAAAAAAACTCAAATTCAAGAATGCATTTTTGATTCAATGAAGATTAGAGCCTTTGAAACTGCAGATTTCCTTTTTGATAATTTGGTTTGTGGTGATAAAGGTATAGAGATAACTGGTAGACAATTGGCTAGTTCAAGAAATCTTATATCAATGATTTACGCATCTAAAAGATCAACAAAAACAACATTTGATAAAGGTCAAATGGATAAAATTGAACATAGTTCTTATTTGCCAATTGTACCAGAAACAGTTATCAAAAACTCTCAAGATATCATTGAAAAGAAAAAACTTGATCGTCAAGCTCGTTACATTAACTTTCAAAATCATTTCGCTAATTTCCAACATCAACAACAGCATCATTATGGCCACTATGATTCAGATGATGATTCCGATGATTCAGATGATTCAGATGATTTTTTCGGACATCACCACCATCACCATCATCACCACCATCATGATGATTCAGATGACTCTGATAATGATGGTTTTGCATGTAGTATAATGTAGTTGGTAATGTTTAAATCAATCATCAGCAATTACAATTATTTGTATAAAAAAAAAAGAAAAAAAAAAAAAGATAATAGTAACAATAAAATAACAATAGTTTTGTTTTTTTATAATACATAGATATAAAGGGTATTCAATTACAATTTTATTTTCTTTACTCTAAATGAAGTTTCACAAAAGAATAATTTAAATATTTGATAACATATTCTTGTTGCAACATCAATATTTTCAATTTGACTTTTTGCCATTATTAAATTTGCGATTCTTTTAATTTGAATTTCATTACCAACAACATTGTTAAATAATTTAAATTTTTTAATATCTTTTAATGTTGGAGATAGTGTTATTAAATGATTTGGTTTATATTCTGAAGATACTTCTGTATTTTTTAATATTGTGTTTGTTGGAGTTGTTTGAATATTTGATAATTTTAATGATTGTTTCTTTTTTAATAAATGATTATTACTTTGTACAACATTGTCACTATGATTATCACTTTTCCAATTACCATTAATATCAAATATAATATGTGTACCAGTTAAATAAGATGATGAAGATATTTGATGTTTGGTTTTATCTTGAATATATTCTTCTTTTACTAGTTGAAACATTAATTTATTATCATCATCACCTGTATAATCTCTATCATCAATTGATGGCTCCAACATCATTAATGTATTTGATAATTGTTTAATAATTTCACTTGGTACTGTTGAATTTAAAAATTTAATTATATTATTATCTAAATTTGATGTGATTTTATATTGTTTTGTTGATTGTAAATTTGTAATTTTGATAACTTTATAAAATTTACTATCAGATTCTAAAGGTTGTTGTTTATTATTGTTGAAATTATTATTTAATCTATTATTTTCGTTATGAATTGATATATAATCTTTTTGTGGTGTTTGTTGATTACTACTTTTAATATGAATTGAATTAATTAAAATATCAATTCTATAAATTGTAGATTTAATATGATTTATAAAATTTTGAATTGAATTTGTTGAATTGTTGATATCAAATTCAACTTTTATAATTGATAATCTTGTCAAGTTTGAATGATATTTTGTATTTTTAAATTTGTTGATAAACAATTGTCTTGTTAATTCTGGATATCTAGTTGTACAAATTACATTAAATCCAAAATTTAATAATTTAGAAGCAATTTCAAAACCAAATCCATTTCTACCACCAATTACCAATACATTTAATTGATTAATTACTTTTCTAAAATCGGTATTATACAAATGATTGTAAATTTTATTACAATGATCAACACAACTATTATCGAAATAATCAGATGGTGAATCAACAATGATTCTACAATCACTAATTGAACAATTCTTTGTTAAATGTACACCAAATTGAAGTGGACTTAATGATGGAAATTTAAATGAAATATCTTTAAATTGGTATTGTTTGCTTAATCTTGAATGGAAATCATCATCTTCAAATTTTCTAAATTGAGCAATACTTTTTTCAATTAAATAATTTGGGTCTGTACAAATGCCAATTACATGTGTAGTAGATGGAGATTGAGCCAAAATATTCAATTTACCCAACGTTACAGTTTGAAAATCAATTGTTGGACCGTAATCTGATATAACTTTAATATAACTTTTAAATTCATCCAATGAATTTGTTCTTTCTTGAATAAATCCTGAAATTTCAAATCCAAATAAATTTGGTTCTTGAATTAATCTTGAAATTCCATAAATGTGGTCTGAAAATGTTGTTTCACTATCTGAATTTACAAGTTTTAAAATTTTAGTGAAATCAATTCTATTTTCATATTTTTTGTGTCTACTATCTGAAACTGATTTAGCACAATAATTTCTTTCACCTTCTTTTGGATCAATTTCAACATTTTTCACTTCAAATTGATAAACCATACTTTTAAATCCACGCATACAATACTTTGCAATTCTTGTAGTTGATAATTTATGTGAAATTAAATTTGTTCTTGTATTTAATGAATCTATAGTTTTTGGTAATACGTATACATTTGAACCATCATATACTGCTGCAACACAATCAAAATCAAAAAATGTAATAATCTCTTCAATTGAACGATAAAGAGTAATTACAATTTGAATTTGACGATATGGATATTTTGAAATCAATGTAATTGCATTTGGTGTTCTAACAAATGTATAATCATCTTGATTAAAATCTGGTTTCTTTTTTAAATTTGCCAATAATTGATTTGCAACCTCTTGTATCTTTTGTTTACCTGCTTCAATATTATCTGTAACTATCCATAAATCAATATCTGAATCAAAATATGGTGATTTAATACCATGAAATCGCTTGAATAATAATTCTTTAAACATTGATACCTCTTCAAGTAGTTTCATAAAACCATCAACCAATATAATTGGCATCCTTGATTTATATAATAATCTTTTAATTTGTAATAATCTAACATATTCTCTCTTTATTTCAACTGGTAAATATTCTAAACTTGCCAATACCGAACCACCTGATACAACTACTTTTGCTCCATTATCATCACCCCAATTAAAATCTTGATCAAATAATCCATTTGAAAAAATTGAAAAACATTTTTTAAATAATTCCAATGATGGGTTAATTGATAATACACCATTTGTAATTGGTTTATAGTATGGATTATCCAAACATTCAATTGTTTCATATTGTAATTGTTTTGGTTCAATTGTAGTATTACTTGTAAATAACTTTTCATTACAATGTAGTTCTGGTTTGAAAAAGAATTTGTATTGGAATACTTTTTCATTATATACTGTAACCAATTTGTTATTTGTAAATTCTGGTACCACTAAATTACCACCATTATCAATATAATGTTGAATATATTGTTCATGTGATTGATATTGATATTCTTTTTTATAATTGATATCAATTGTATAAAATTCATTATCAAACATGTTTTGAATATCTTCAATGATTGAACGGTATTTTGGTTTTACACAAAATCTTTTGTAACAATTGTGAATTGATTTTGCAGTTTCTAAATTACCAATTAATGAAAGAACATTTGAATATATTACTAGCATATCAACTGTAACATGATATACAATTCTATTTAAAAATGAAAATAAATACATTGATAATAATTTGATTTTTGATGATGATGGCGGTGATGAAGAGGATGAGGATGATGATTCTATAAATTTTGTTAATTTATCATTTAATAGTTCATAATCAATATATGTAAAACATTGATGTGGTTTTTGTTTTTTTTCATCTAGAATTTGATTTAATTGATTATAATTCATTAATAAATGTTTACTGATTTTATATTCATTATTTAAATATAAAATAGGCTCGCTACCATGTTGTGGATTTCTTATCGCACATAGGAGTTGTTCAAACTTTATATGTTTTAAATCATTTTTAAAGTCTACGTTTTTTGTAAATTTTGGATGGTAAACTGTATCCTTATGTATTAACGATTGTGGATTTGATAATAATTTAAATGATTTTAAACAAATATTTCCATTTTTCTTTATTGAAATTGTTTCTGCTTTGATAATTGAAAATTTAGGAATTGGTCTGATACTATTATAATAGCTACTATGATCATTCAAATTTAATAATAAATTATAATTAAATTTTGAATCTGTAACTAATATTGAAAAACTGTATATAATGTGTAGTGTGATATGTTATTATAAATACATTTGACATTGAGATACTATTTGATTGACATTATACATACAGAACAGTTGTATCTATATCAATTATTTGTAATATAATATTATGTTGAGTTAAATCAATATTTCCAATAGAATTTGTTTTGCATAGTGTTGATAATTTATCTACTATTGATGAATCTTTATTTAAAAATAAATTTATTAAATTTGAATTTTCTTTGTTTAACCATGTAACTTTATTAAAAGGATCACTCATTTTAAAATGGTTCGGTGACGGATGTGAATATAATACTAAAATGAGACAGTAATTTTTTACAACAAAAAAAAAGAAAAAAAAAAAGAAAAAAATCAGAAGTCAATGATTTCTAATTTTTGATTAAGAACGATTTTGCTCACAATTTGTTTATCTTTGTTTAAATTTCTACATTTATATTATAAAATAAAAAATAAATTCATTTTGTTGTTGCTTGTGTATTTATTTGTGACCTCACTAATTAATTAATGAATATAACACATTAGTGGTGCAAAATGGTGGGCGACTACGTTCACATTTTACAACCAATTATTTTATCATAAAAAACCATAATAAAAATTTGTAATTTATTATTATAAAATATCAGTTTTGTGTAATAACACCCCTACAACACCCAATATCCCCATTGTATTTATTTTAATTATTCTAAATAACAACTGACTTTTTGTTTTTAAATTTTTTTTTTTCATTTTTTTTTCATTTTTTTTTACAATTTTTGTTTATTGTTGGTTATTTTCACACTTTTTAATGGTGGTTTGAACAAAAAGATAATAATAATAACAACATATATAGTAATATAATAAAGTAATCATCACCATACAAAAAACAGATTTTCATATTGTGTGTGAATGTTTTATTTGTGATTTTTTTATTATTTTTTTTAAAAAAAAATTAAATTTTTCTGCCCATCAAAAAAAAACCAAAAATATAAACAGCCAAGAGTCTGAAACTCGACCAAAAGACAAGACCCATATGGAATCACCATTGTCATTGTCAAAAAGTCAATTTGTAATATTATCACTTTTATTTATATTATTATTCAACATTAATCTAGATTGTTATACTGTTGTTTACGGTGGTGTTGTAAAATGGAATAATCTGACATTAGATTTAGGTATGTTTGTTTATATGTAAAACAATAATAGTAGTAGTGTATTAATTAATATACATATACATATACATATATATTTAGATTTTAATAATCCATATGGATGGGAAAATAATATAACACCTACAGATGAAGATGATGCAATAATTGATATTGATATATATGTAGTAGTGAATGAAACGGAAATACATGTAAATTCATTACTTTTATCAAATTCAAAAATGGTATCACATCAACCATTTAGAACCAATCAAAATATATCAATTTGTACAAATTCATATTTAATATCACGACAAACTAATGCAAATATATTATATAATAAGGGTTTATATAAAGGAAATGATATGTTTCCAAGTTCTACAATACATGATACAACTATAAATAATTTAGATGATGCAATCATTTCATTTGTAAATCATGATTTAGTTATATTTTATAAATCACCTTCAAATCATTTTAAAAATTCAGTACTATTTGCTGAAAGAACAAAAATATTATTTAATCAATCAACAATTAATCTATTTGTATGTATAAACGTTTACAAAGTAAATATAGTAGTAAAAGTATATTATATATTAACACTTTAATTGTTTTATAATCATACAGGATAATTCAACTAGTAAATATTTTTATTCAAATATTCAATTTGAAATTGAATCATCAACAAATTTATTTAATTCATCGAAATTTCGGATTTTGGTTTCAAATTTATTTATAGAAAATCATTTTAAGCTAAATGATGAATCAGATTTTTATTCAAAAAAGAGTGATATACAGGTTAGTGGATCATTTATAGGTAATAAAAATACGAAATTTCAATTGATTTCATCAAATTTAACAACACATTCAGCGGGTGAAGTTAATGTAAATAATGTAGTAATGACAAAATCAACTATAACAACAATTACCAATGGTATAACTACGTTTGGTGGATTGGAATTAATTGGTAATAATTCAAATATATATTCTGTGGATAATGCTATTATAAATTTAAATAGTCAATCATTAAAATTGATTGATTTTTCATTGGTTTCAGCAAATGGTGGTATCATCAATATTGACAAACAATTGATTGGTAGTAATTTACAAATCAGTGCAGATAATGGTGGTATAATTCAATCGTCTATAGGTTCAATCATTAAAACTAGTGGAAAGATATCAGTATCAAGTAATGGTGTTTTCAAAGTATCTTATACTGGTACATTATCATTATTACCATATAGTAGTGTAATAATCAAAGATCAAGGCAATTTCAACCAGCAGGGTTCATTATATTTAAATAGTGGTTGTACATTTGAAAATAGAGGTACATATAGTTTATCAGGTGGTATCTATAGTGGTATAAATGAAAATACAATTGATAAAACATTACGGATATTGAATTATGGTTCCATTATGGCATCATCAGGTATTAACGTAAACGTTGAAATTGTAAATAATGGTACTATGAAAGTGATGGATAAGAACACAGTGGTTTCAATGTACAAATATTCACAAAACGATAAGAATTCATCATTAATATTACAAGATGATGCAGTGTTGGATGTTACTGGTGGTGGTGAAGCAATACAATTGAATAATGGTGCAATATATGGTAATGGTACTATCAAAGGTTCACTCGTACATAACGGTGGTGAATTAGGTTCTAGATATCAAACATTTGTGCTAAACATTTCACGTGATTATACAATGTCTGCCAATGGTATTGTATTGGTGGTAATTAATTCGCTTACAGATTTTTCAATGGTACATATTGGTGAAACTGCAATACTAAAAGGTGATATTGAAGTTAGGATATCAAGTCAAATATCATTTTCAAAGAATAACCTACGTCAATTAGAAATTGTAAATTATAATGATCTTGATAAATTTAGTTTTGCATTTCGTAAAGTTAAATTTAAAACGTTTAATCCTGATACTGGTGCTGAAGTTGATGGTCATGAATGTGCACAATCTATATCCACTAGTAGATCTTTCTCTGTTATCATTAGAGATTGTTCATCTCCCATTTCAACTGGTGTAATAATAGCAATTGTAACAACTTGTGTAATATCTACCATAGTAATCGCTACAGTTTATCATTATAGATCATCAATATCTTCAAAATTTAAAAAAAATATTTTAAATAATATTAAATTAAAAAAATTTAAATCAAATAACGATAATAATGAAGAAAATAATAATAGTGATAATAATGATGATATAGAAAGTATTGATAATAATAACAATAATAATAATAATAATAATAACAATAATAATAATAACAGTAATAATATTGAAAGTATTACTTAATATATATTTATAATTTTTTTTTTTTTAAATAAAATAATTTATAATTTAAATTAATAATAATAAAAAAAGAGGTATTATTATATTATTTTTATTTTTTTATTATTATGGTAAAAACGTTTCGTTTATAAATATCATATTGTTGTTATTTATTTAATTAGAATTAACAAATTTGTAATGTACGTGGTTTTTTAATTATTGGATGATATCTTTTGTCAAAAAAGGTCAAGTTCATTATAGTAAAAATAAAGATAAAAATAAAAAAAATAAAAAAAAATAAATATTTATTTTTTTTTACTTAAAATTACTAATTTTGGTTGATTTTTGAAAATTGCCATGTTATTGATAAAATTAAAATAAAAAAAATAAAAAATATCAATTTGCAAAAAATCATTTCATAATCTCAAATCTTTAAATAATTTTTACCCTTTACCTGTATTCACTTAATAAAAACACTTTTCACATTGTTTTTTTTTATATTAATTTTTATTTTTATATATTTTTTTCATACTTCAATTTCACCCGCACACAAAATAATAATTACTTTTTTTTTTTTTTTTTATTATTATTATTTTTTCATTACCATAAAATATCAAATACAATAAAAAAATAATACATATATAATAAATAAAGAAGATTCATAAAAAAAAAATGTTAAGATCATTTAGTGTATGTTTATAAATAATTATAATATTAATGTAGTATATTAATATACTAATATAGATGTTTCTAATGTACAGAATAAAACAAACAAAAATTTGATTATGTCTCTTAGAGGTCCACAATCTAGATCAATATCAACAGGAGGGTAGTTATATATAATTTATTTTTATTTATATTAATTTGTATTTAACAATAAACACTAACAAACCTTTATAATTATAGATTTTATAGATCCTCAGAAGAATTAAATAAATTAAAAAGAGAAGAATTACCAGATGATAAAGTAAACGAATTAATTAGAAAAGGTGAAGAACAAAAGAAACATGAAATGAACCCAGCAATTGAAACTGAAGGTTTTGCAAATATTCATAAAGCACAAAAGAAAATTAAAAAAATGGTACCAAAGGACGTAGAGAAATTTGATTAACAAGATAAAAAACAAACAAATCACACAACATACAACAAGCACATACACATATTAAAATAATATGATTACACAAAATTAATCAAATTCGTATCTTTGCAATGTAAATAGTATATACTAAAAAAAAAAAAAAAAAAAAAAAAAAAAAAAAAAAAAAAAAAAAAAAAAAAAAAAAAAAAAAAAAAAAAAAAAAAAAAAAAAAA
>JABXES010017333.1:0-17958 GCA_013375695.1 Dictyostelium brefeldianum | reverse complement strand
TTTAAAATTAAATTAATATTTTTATTTTTTATAAAAAAATTTTAAATAATTTTTTTATAAAATAAATTATTTTTTTTTTTTGTAAAATTAATTTTAATTCGTTTTTTTTTTTTTTTTTTTTATTGATTAATTTTCAAACCGAATCATGATATTGGCACTAAGTGTTATATTAGCAATTTTAATTACAATTGTATATTTATTGGCTAGTATGGGTTTATTTACACCAACAAATGATATTGTAATATTTCTATAGTTTATATAACAACATGTTGTGGTGATTGATTGAAGAAATTGATTTTCTAATTATGTTTTTTTTTCACCAATAGGATTACAATAAATATGATTTAAAGAATAAAGTTGTAATTATAACCGGATCAAATGCAGGATTAGGTAAAGAAGTTGCAAAAAAGATAGCAAAATTAGGAGCACATATTATATTTGCATGTAGAAATGAGGCAAAAGCAAACGAAGCAATTGCAGAAATTAAAGAATATACAAATCAAGAGAATGATAAATTGGAATTTATGAAATTAGATTTACTTTCATTGAGTTCAGTTAAAGAATTTGCAAATCAATTTAATAATGTACGTAGTTTACAATGTAATATATTGATAAATAATGCTGGTATAATGTGGTTATGGGAAGATAAAAAATGGAATAATCCATTGACAACAATTGGAACATCAACTTTTAATACTCAATTCCTTGCAAATTATCTTGGTCATTTCTTGTTAACTCAATTACTATTACCAAATTTAATTGAAAATCAAGCACGTATCTTAAATATATCATCATCTGTTCATCAATTAAGTGGATTCTCTGTTGATAATTTAGTTGAAAATAATTCTTATACATTCCCAACCTATTGTCAAAGTAAAATGGCTCAAATTTATTCAACTTATTTTATTGATCAACAAATTTTAAATTCAACAACAAACAACAACGACAACAACAATGGTAGTAGAGCAACAATCAATGCAATTCACCCAGGTATTTTTGCTAGTGATATTGTAAATTTACCATATCCGTTGAATAAATTATATTTTAAAATATTTAAATCCGCTGAATATTGTGCAAGAGCAATCGTTAGATGTGCTGTTGATGATGAATTTCAATTTGTATCTGGTAAATATATTGACGATACTCAAATAATTAAATCAAGTAAAATAACTTATGATGATGAAGTTTCAAAACAACTTTATAAAAAATCTATGGAATTAATTAAAGATTATTTAAATTAAAAATAAAAATTTGTACCACAACCCAAAAAAAAAAAAAAAATGTCTCTTTTCTAGTTTTATCTTTGACCAAAAAAATAGTTACCAAAATTAAAATATCATTTTTTTAGAATAAAGAACTTTGTTATTCTAAAATTAATTTTATACCTAAAATAATAATAAACACAAATAAATAATAAAAAAAAAAGATATTTAAATCCTCGCAAAAATTCAAACACATCACATTTTAATAGCTACTCGAATTTTAAAAAAAAAAAAAAAGAAAAAAAAGAAAAAAAAGTTTTTTGATTTTGATCAACTTTTTTTTTCAACATAAGAAAAAATCAATAATAGAAATAAATAAATAATTAAATTGTAATAATAAATAAATAAATAATTGGATAATCAGTAAATAATAAATATAAATAATTTATTTATTTATTTCTTTGTATATATAAAAAAAAAGAAAAAAAAAAAGATGAAATTTTTATTAGCTTTATTAAGTTTAATATCATTGATATATTCAACAACAGCAACAAGTTATAATATTTATGTTTCAACATATGGTACAGATTCATCAACATGTGGATATGGAACAAATTCAGTACCATGTCAAACAATATTAGGAGCAATTAATTCATATATATATTTCGTTGGGGTGTACGGAAATAATAATAATGGAAATCCACTTTCAGTTTTATTTTATTATGGTTATTATTATCCATCAAGTACACCAATTAATTTAGCTGGTTATAATGTTACTTTCAGTGTAGCACCATACGTTTCAACCTATAGTTATGGTAGTGAAGTCATGCTCGATAACAATGCATTACATGGTCCATTTTTTACAATTTCACCATCCTATTCAGCATACTTACAAAATCAAGCAACCTATGTTTCATTTAATGGTATTTCATGCACAAATTCATATATCAGTGGTGGTACTGTAAAAATGGTAGGTGATGATGCATATCTTTTATCGATACATAAAAATTCATATGATTATCCAATCACTGTTGAAATGAACAATATTGATTATTACTCTGCAAATTCACCAATGGTAAATGTAATTGATTCAAATTATATATTTGAACAATCATTGGCATCAGATTGGGACTCTAGTGCTACTGATATGGCATTCTATCAATCTGGATTACCAGGTTGGTTTTCAAGTGATAACGATAATCAAATCGTTGTAAACATTTACAATTCATCATTTTCAAATGGAGTTTACTATAGAACACTTAATCAACCAATTGTATTTGCACCAAAAGTACCAATTTCATTGAAAATCAAAGATTGTAATTTCAGTAAAGTAATTGTCAGTGCTACTCAATTCGTTGTTGCTAGAGGTCAATTGGTTATTGACAATTTAAATCTTACTGATGCTACCATTAGTTATGTTCCATTCTTTGTTGCTCAAAATGCTGAAGTTTACATCAAAAATTCAAATATTGGTATCACATTGACAAATACAGCATTTATGATTTGTGTTGGTTGTTTTATGAATTATGATAATACAAATTCCACTGTAAACTATGATTCATATTCATGGCAAAAGGATTATCCATTATTGGATATTGAAAGATCATCAGCTACCATTATGAATTCAAATTTCATTTTCGCTGGTCTTGAACAACAAAATAATGATCAAGGTATTATCTATGCATTAAATTCAAATATCAATCTTAGATTCAATTCATTTGCAACAAATATTTCACAAGTACTCTATTCAGATGGTTCAAATATTTTCACATTTTGGAATATATATCCAACAGTATATGGTTACTCTTCATATGTATATTTACAAGATAGTTTCCTTTGTACAACTGATCATCCATCAACATTTAGAGGTGATATGAGTAATAACGATGGTAAAAATTGTAATTACTATTCAACTTATCAACAAACCATTTATGCTTTGGAATTTGTTTTCGTTGGTATGGCCGTTGTATTATTATGTTTTATTGGTTTCATTGCTGTTAGATCTTTCTTTAGATGTCTTTGTAGAAAAAACAGAAAAAACAATATTGATACTCATACTTATACTCCAATTTGTGATATTGATACTACTTCAACTGGAATAATTGCAAATACCACAACCACCACTGTTGTTGTCCCAAATGCTACTGTAATCGTTGCTCAACCTTCAATTGAAAGTATTGCTATTTAAAAACAAAAACAACAATAAAACTTTTATTAAATTAATTTTAAAATAAACTATAATATTTCTAAATTTAATTTTATTATTATTGACGCAAATAGACAAGGATAAAACAAGTTAACATGATTTAGTAATGTCTACAAATAAATGGTTGTAATAATATCTTTTAAGAGAATTAATAAACACTTAAAGAAAAAAATGTTTTGTTATTATTAAATTAGTGTTTGTTTTATATAAAATTTAATTAATTAATAAAAGTGAATCAGTTTGTTCACTATTTTCATTTGGAATTTTGTTTGAAGCATTTGGATCTTTCTTTGGAGGTTGTTTGATTTTGGTTGTTGGTGGATTAGTTGTATGGAGACCCATTGGAAAGATTTTACTAATGATATGTCTAATACAAATACCAATTGGAATTAATGCAGCTACACCACTTAATGAAAGAATGACACCAGATAGGATATCAGTTGAATCAAAACTTCTTGTATTAATCATTAAACCAGATAAACATAGAATCAATGATAAATAAGTTTCCAATTCATTCTTGTATTGAGATTTATAAGGTTGACACATCCAAGTGATGAAACAAAAGAATAATCCCATAGTTGATATAACCAAACCTTTAATATACATATATGAAAATGCAAATACCAATGTTACCAATATATAAAGAATGGAACGAATCATTAAAACAATATCCCACCAAATGAATTTTGGGCGATACTTTTCAAAAAATATTTTTAAAAAGTAACGTTTTCTCTTTCTAATTTGGATGAAAATGAACAATGGCACACCTAATGTCACTACAATTAATAATATACATGCCAAAATGAATAATGGTATATGTTTCTTTGTAAAGCATTGAACTGATGGATCTTGTGATAGGTATAAGTTCGAACCAATTTTTATACAACTAACCAATGAAATTGAAATATATGAAATTGGTGTATAAAATATAATTGCATAACTGACCACTGAATAGAATAAACTTTTATCAAAGAATTCTGTTACAAATACTTTTAAATGTGGGAATAATTTAATTGATAAATCTCTACTCCATGAAACGTGCATTGAAATTGGTGAAATTACAAAGAATATTAAACCCAATGAAATAACTTGTTTCCAAAGATAAGTAATGGATGGATCTAAACATGTTTCTGGAATATAATCAATATCAAATCCAAACAATGGAAGTATTGTAAGATACTGAATATTATAACCAATTACTGCAATTGTTTGAACTACCAATAGATAATTTAAAATTACAGATGCACTTGGTATACTAAATGCACTCATTATGAAAATGTAGAGTAAACAAAATACAACTATACCACTGAGAATGAACCAATTTAAACCATTACATTTTTGACAAAACATTTTAACCTTTGAATAACCAGGTTCACAAACTGAACATAATGTACCATTTTGACCTTCACGACATTGTCTTGATAAACAATATGCTGGATCACATGGATAAACTTGAGGTGGTTGAAGATCTTCCAATAATACCCAATAACCAGCTTGTGCGTAAATGGATGATTTACCTGGACAAATTGTTTGATTCATATCACATTTTGCACAATCAATACCATTGTAACCATAGTAACCAATTTGACAAGGTGTACAATTTTTATATTCACCAAATTGATAACCAATACTACATTGAGAAAGGGTAAAATAGAGTGATGATTGAAATGTAACATCTTGTGACTCCATTTTACCATAATTTTTATAGATTACTGTTTCAGCGGTTGCAACAATTACAAATTCTTGATTGATTTCACAAGTCTCTGGCAGTGTAATTAAATATTCCAAATAACCTTGATATTCAGATAGAGCAGGACTATAAGTTAAATTACCATTTAATGTCATATTGTTTGGAGCATATACATTGAGTGTATAATTTGCAATGAAATCTAAAAACATCATACTTTGATTATAAAAATCATACAATGAAACTGCTGCTGTAAATTGTGTAAGTGGATGAGCACCATCTTGCAATGGTAATATTTCAAATGTTTGAACAGTTGATGCAAATTCATAACCATATGTAGCTGAATTACCACTGTAACTTGTTATGCTATCATTTTTACAACCAGCATTATAATTTGAAAAACATACACCACCTGGACCAAAATCTGCACTATTTGAAATGAATGAACAACTTGCAATGTTTACTTGAATGGAATTTTTAACCAATTCTTCCAATGGTGCTATTTCTGATGAATCACCATAACAACCATGACTACTATTATCTTGAGATGAATTAGAATCTGATGAATTATAATCTGAAGAATCATAATTTGGATTTATACAGCCATGTTCCACTGAATTAAATAAAAAGAATACACCACCTCTGTATGTTGCATTATTATTGAAAAATGTTGAATTTGATATATCAATTTGTGACAAGTAATCTGATATATAGAAACAACCACCACAACCATTTTGACCATCATCAAATCCATCATACAATGCAGTATTATCAGCAAATAAACAATTGTCAATTATCATTTTTGATTGACTATCAAGTACACCAACACCACCAGATGTAGCAGTGTTACCAGTGAAATTACTATATGTCATTGTAACATTACTTAATATTGATGATATACAAGTTCCATTCTTTGGTGTTACATTGCCACTGAAACTACTTGTTGTAATGGAAATGGTTGAATTATCTGAACTTAAAAACGATGTGAAAAATTCATTATTGTGAAATGTTGAATCGGATAAAGATACATTTGAAATGTCAGCAAGGAAAATGGAAGCACCAGTATTTTCAGAAATATTTGAAGTGGTAAGTTCCAAATTTGTATAAAGTAAATCAAACAATGGAAATGGAAAGTAATTTTTATATGCATAAAATAATTCAACTTTAAAATTACCATCGAGCATATAGTAATTTGCTTCATTATTAATGTGCGTAATATTACAAAATGATATATTTGACATTTGCATAGAGAATAAATTACCACGTAGATAAAAGTTATTTTGAACAATTGAATTTTCAAATAGGGCATTTGTATAATTTGCATAAATTCCATTACCATTGGTTTGACAATTTTGAATTATAGAATTATTAAATACCAAAAGATCTTGTGATGAACTTGTAAGAATACTATTATCCAATGATGAGAGGGAATCAAATATACAACCATTAAATACAGTTGTACCATATTGGAATGTCATCATATTTGCTGCAGCTGCATTATCTTTGAATAAACAATTTTGAAATAATACTTTACTATTCACATAAAGACCAACTGTATTTTCATTGGATGATATATTTACAAATTTGCAACCATAATGATCAACTGTTGAATCTGAAATTGAAAGTCCTAAATGTGGATTTGTTTCACCAATTGATACATTTTTAAATGTACCTTTTGAAAATGAAATGAAATAAGATTGATGATTTACTGTGATTACATTTGAAAATATACAATTTACAAAATGAAATTCACTATTTTCCAAATAAAAGTATTGAGTATTATTAAAGAAAATGGAATTTGAAACAAATAATTTTGAATTACCACTTAGATGAATTGGATAATCAGTTGCGAGGAAAGAATTTATAAACGTTGAATTATTAATTGTCAATCTTGTTGAATCTGAAATAACCAATATATTACCAAGTAGCGAACCATCAACAATTGAATTTTGTATTGTTACATTTGGACATTGTACCATTTTCATTAATTCAAAATTTAAATTATTATTACTAAACAATTGATTAACTACAACTGTTTTCATATTTGATAGATATATCATTGGTTCTAAAATATTTGAATTTAAATTTTGATTATCACACAATGTTATATTGTTTAAATATAGCGATGAATTTGAAACAATTATAAATTGATTTGGGCTAGTATCCATTGTTACATTTGTAAACGACATTATAGATTCAGTTGCCAAGAATAATGTTTGACGTAAATTATTTTGAATGTGTGCGTTTGAAAGTGAGAAATCTTTAATATGATGTAAATTTATAAATGGTGCTGGATTACTACGGAATTTTAAATCATTTATATAAAATGTTTGTGATGAATTTACAATGATAAATGGTGTTTCTGTTGGAAACCCAAATTCAATTTCAATTCCTTCGATGGATATATTTTCAACAAAATTCAAATGAAGAAATGGTTGAACTCCGAATTGATAAGATGAAATTCTCATTTGATCAATTACAAATTCTTTTATCGATGAAAATTGAAATGAAATACTACTATCGGCAATTTGGAAATTGTAAAGTCCAACAAAATTACCACCATCTGCTTGTAAACCATAACGAACTTGCTCTGCATCTGAATCTATTACCAACATCGAATCTAATATAATTGAATTAAAACCAAATGTATATACCAATTGACCATTACCAGTTATAATTGAATTATCAACTGTTATATTTTTAAAAAATATATTGGATTTTCCTTCAGATGAACTTGCCAATATAAATGTATTACAATAATCAAATGTAGTGTTTTCAATTTGTATATATTCAGAATTTGTTTGAAAACATGAACTATAACAATTATACATAAAACAATCGTTCATTGTTATATTTGTATACACTGGTGCAAGTAGAGTTGATTGAATTCTTGGTATCACTGTTTGGTTGTTATAAATTTCAACATTTTCAAATGTAATATCAGAACCTTGAGAAATTATAAACATGTTGAATGTTTGATTTTGATTTATAATAATACCATTAAATGTACATTTTGACCCTTTACACAATAGTAAATCAAGTGTAGTTTCATATCCAAACAATTCAGTATAACCAGGATTATTTGCAATCAATTGAAAATCTTTACCATTACTATTAATTAAATATCTTTGTTCTTTATACATCATTCTAACTGGTACTTGTTCGTCCATTAAATAAATATTATTTCCACCTATCATTGAAAAAATTGCTCTCTGAATTGAACAAAAACTATTTCCAACCGTACCATTACCAATAATATCATCACCATTATTTGAAATATAAATGTCACCAGCTAAAAAATTAATAGTATTAATATTAGTATAAAATTATCATCATTATTTGTGTATTTATTAAAATAAAGCTACTTACTTATATATTCATAAGGTATTGGTATAAAATCAAATAAATCAATGAAAAAAATTAAATTTTGATTTGAATTTCTAAAATAACCAGTATTATGATATTTCATATATATTGTATGATTATTACCATCTAAAAATTGGTCAATATTTAATTCTAATGTTTGAAATGTATCTGTGATTGGAAATTCTTTTAAACTAATGTTTTTTAATGAAATATTATCAATTAAAATTTCAAGATAATCTGGTTCTAAATTATCACTACCACTACCACCACTACCACTATTTTCATAAGAATTGCAAGTACCAAGTCTCTGTGTATTTTCTCTATTATTTTCAATATTCTTTAGATCTAACTTTGAATATTCAAAAAATGATTCTGATGAATCATGATGACTACCTGATGATACACCAGTACCATCACCACTAACCAATGAATCTGAACCAGTTGTACCAGATAAAAATCCAGTAGCACATGAAAAATCATCTGGACCAGTAGAATTTACAACCATTTTAAAATTTAATTGAAAAGTTACAGTTTTAAATACCTCTGTTACTGGATTTGGTTTTGTGTAGTTTGGAAATTGAATTAAATTTGATGAAAGTTTGGATCTTGATTTTGAAAATATAGCTGATCCTAATCCTTCATACGAATCTTTTATAATTGCATTTGGTGAATATATAAAAAGCATTCCTTTTGCATCTTGCCATCCATCAATTTCAAATTCAAAATTTCCATTTACAATTGGTACAAAAAATGATGGATCTAATTGTCTACATAAATCAGCTGGTAATTCATTTAACGATACTGTTGATTTTATAAAACAAATTATTATTATTAAACTTATAATTATTTTAAAGCTGTGTTGTTTCTTTTTTGATGACATTTTTTTATATTTTTATACACAAACACTGTTGTGTGAAGTTATTTTATTTTTGTAAAAAAAAATACTCATAAACATATGAACACACCACATATATATGTTGACAACAATTGATTATTATTTTATTATTGTTTATTTCCTTCTAATTCACTTGAAAAAATAAAATTCTAAAAAAAAAAAAAAAAATAAAATGTTTTTGCAACAAAAGTAAAATATCTGGAAAAAACGTGTTAGGAATTCTTTATGATATCACATTTTGATAAAATTTTTGTATCAATTATACGTTTTTTTTAAAATACATGCAAACGGATTTTTTTTTTTTTTTTATATTTAAATTTAATTGTTTGTGATATCACTTTTTGATAAATTTTTTGTATAAACCAAAAACCATTACACCTTTTTTCAAAATATACGCAAACAACATCAAAAAAAAAATATCTATTTTTTTTTTTTTTAGAATTTTAGAAAAAACTTTACAAAGTTATATTTAATAATACACCTACTTTTTGTGTTATACTGTGGAAGTATATTACACATTAAAATTGTAATAAAATAATAATAGTAATAATAATATGAAAAAAATAAATTTATCAGTAATAATAATATATTTTTTAATATTTTTAATTAAAAATATAAATGTCACATCATCAACACCAATAATTATATATCAAGATGATAGTGATATAAATCCATATGATAATTTTCCAGATAGTTACAATGACCATAGTAGTTATAGTTATGAAAGTTTAGATGAAGAAAGTAGTAGTAGTAATGAAGTACCCCCACAATATCAGTGTAGTAAGTTATTGACAATAAAAAATATATCACCACACAAACCGTCGACTTTTAAGATACGTAATATTTTGCTACCAGTGATGTTTTTAACTTGTGCTAAACCTAAAGAATCTCTTAGCGACATATAAAATAAATATTAACCAAATTTTTTTTTTTTAACAATATATAGATGAAAATATAGTAATAAAAGATTGGGGATTTAAAGATTTAAGAAATACATATCTAAGTGGTGAAAATATAACGTTTTCAGGTTATAATAATTCATATGAAAATATAAATAGTAAATTTTGGCTAGTAACATTTACTGCTGGTAGTTGGGATATATCATTTGTAAAACAATTAAAAGAATATTTTTTCACAACAGATGTAGTTGGATATTATGCAGTTAGATTTCAATTTGGTGGAAGTAAAGAAAATATATTAACTCCTTCAATTTCATTAAATCAAACAATTGAAACATTACCAAATACATCGTATACTCTATCGTTTAGAGTTTCAACTACATTATCAGATTATGACATTTATGTGTACATTGATGGTTTAACACTCAGTATAATACCTGCATCACAAAATACATTTGATAGATCATTATATCAAATTCCATTTATATCAAGCCCCAATATACCGAAACAACAACAATTATCAATTACATTTTATATGGGTGTATCAAGTTCACAACCAATTATTTATATTGAAAATATAGCATTTTTAAAAACGATTCCCGAGGAAACATCTTCACCAACAACATCAACAACAATGTACGTTTCAAATAAAGGTAGTGATGTTTTTGGTGATGGATCTGCAAACAATCCATTTTCCTCAATTCAACAAGCAATTACATACACTGGTTCAAATGGTGAAACATCAGTGGTTTACGTTTTACCAGGATTTTATTGTGGTATGGGAAATACTTATTTAGATTTATCAACTACAAACAACATTACCGTTGAATCATTTAATAAATCAGACAAAGCAGTACTATCTGGAGAATATGATTTAATTCAAGTGGATTTTACATCATTTTCATATGGTTTTGCAATAAATATAACATTTAATGGGTTACAATTTATTGAATCTTCAAATCGTACAATTGGTGGTGGTTCAATTAATATCAATGGTAATTGTTCACTTACATTTATAAATTGTGATTTTGATCGTCATTATGGTTTGTCTGTGGTATCCATTAATTATATAGAGTATGCAATATTTTTAGGTTGTACATTCACAAGAAACACACAATATGCAATTCAATCAATTGGTGTATTTGGTGAATATACGTTGATGGTGGTAAATTGTCAATTCAATTCAATAAACAGTTTAAATCTATTGAATATTGATGAAGTTTCAGTGTCCGGTTCAACATTTAATTTTGATCCAAATGAACTATTGGATGCAAATCAATGTCCAATGATATTTGATAAAGTGTATGATCTTAGTATTGCATCATCAACTATTCGTACATCAATTTGTGCATACAGAACAACTCTTTTTGGTTCACAATTGACATTTTTTGGTCAACCAGCTAAAATTTATGAACAAACATCGATATTGGCATTAAATACTGTAGCTGCGTTGGATGGTTGTTATTTTGGTTCACATTTAACTCAAAGTGGTATATCGGCATTTAGTGGTTATTTAAATGTTACCGATACAGTGTTTAATAACACAATGACTATTGTTTCAATTCAAGTTGAAGATATTACATTGTTTGTTGAAAATGTATTGTTTTTAAATGAATATACCGCTGTAATTGCTTCATCAACAGTTGGTAATCTTTATAATGTAACAGTAAAAGAAACTTCACAAATGATGGTATTGACAAAGAGTAGCCTGTTAATTGAAAATTCTTATATCATAAGTAATCAACTTTCAAATTTTATAGTTCAATCAGAAGTTCAAACTGTGAATTGTATATTTTGTTTTGGAATTGTTGGTGCACCTGTATTTGTTATCACTACATCAACTTATAAAGATACTGGTTCAATGGTAAATGAAAATAAAGGTTCATTCATTTCAAGTACTGGTACTTCATTTGTATTTTTAAATTCAACTACCGCAGCACGAAATACCGATGATCCATTAATAGTTATGAATGAATATGGTAGTGCATTAATTGAAAATTCAAATTTTTATTTTAATACTGGTGGTATTGTATTAATGCAACAATATTGTAGTCTCAATGTAATGTCAACTTCATTCTTAACAAATAGTGGTAGTTCAGGTGTTGTAGTTTATTTAAATGGTTTATCAAATGTAACATTTTTTAATGTTACTGCAATTGGTAATGCTGCAGATAGTGATGGCGGTGTAATTTATTCAGATAGCTCATTGGGTAATATAAATGTTACAGATAGTGTAATTAAATTAAATACTGCAGCTGGGCTAGGTTCATTTATTTACTATTATGGTATGGCACCAACTTTGATTGGTTCTACACTTGATGCTGATCAAACTGTTGTATTGGGTCAAATTTTTATGAATCTTTCAACAAATGATTTTCCAAAAACATTTCAAAGTGGTGTTGGTAATTACAATATAAACGTTACATTTGTAAATAACAAACATGTCCCATTAAAAAATTATAAATTTGAAAAGTCAAAGAGATTATTTGTAACACTTGGTAGTAAATATTTACTTTCACTATCGTTATCACAATCGGAAACAACTGGTCCATTAAATATTGCCCTACCTCCATTAATTGCTACAATTAACAGTAAACAAACAATTTACATTAGTTCAGATTCACAAACTATAACATCATCAAAAATTCCAATTATATTTGATCCTTGTCCACATGGTTTCTATCCAAATGAACAAAATACTCTATGTGAACCATGTCCATACAGTACATTTGGTACAGATGGTGAAACTTGTGAAGTTTGTCCTGAAAATGCAGTTTGTTTTGGTGGTAATAATATTGCTGGTGAAGATGGTTATTGGGTTGACACTTCTGATGATTATACCGTTTATCAATGTCCAGCTGGTGTTTGTTTTTTAAATACAACTTCATTTAATACAAGTTGTGCAGAATTTAGTACAGGCATTTTATGTGCAAGTTGTGAAGAAGGTTATTATAATTGTGGTTCAGGCTGTAAACAAGAAACATCCATTAACAAATTGGTATTACTTTCAAAAATTATTACTTTTATAGTGTTGGTTGTTATCCAACAACTTTCAAATGATGAATCTGCATTGGTACCAATTTCAATTTACTTTTTACAAACATTGGTTGTAATTTCATCTGGTATTAAATTTAGTATACTTAATCTTCTTAGTGGTGGTGGATCTGCACATGCTGGTAAATCTGATGGTATCCTATCATTTTTAAGTGATTGTCTTGGTCCATTTGGTTTCTACTGGAATCATTATTTCGTTATATTGCAACCAGTATTCTTATTGTCCATACTTGGTGTAATCATTTTATTGGAATATTCACTACGTAAAACTAAAATCATTTTCAAAATTCCATTAATCAAAGAAATCATTGAAAAGACTGATGTTGAATTTAGAAATCGTCAATTTTCTGCATTTGTTAAAGTTTGTATGAATTCTTATGGATTTGGTTCTTTTGCAACAGAAGTATTGTTAATATTATTTTGTGATCAAGTTGGTAATAATTGGATATTAAATGCAAATCCAGAAGTTCAATGTTCAGGTGATGCATATGAAACTGCTAAAAAAATATCGTATGGTTTAATTTCAATTCTTGCAATTTTACCAATATTGGTATTTGTATTACTTTATCGTCATAAAGATCAATTAGATGATAAACATGTTGAAAGAAAATTGGGTGTTTTCTACTTGAAGTATATACCAAAGTTTTATTTTTGGGATGCACTTCTGCTATTGAAAAGATTCTCCATTGTAATCATTTCATTGTTACCATTTGAATCAAAATTCAGATCCATTTCATTGGTAACTCTTAGTCTCGTCTACTTGTTTATCCATTTGAAATATCAACCATTTGTAACTGATCAAGATAATAATTTAGAAACTGTTTCATTGATCCTGCTATTCATCTCATGTATTTATTTGGATAATGGGTTATATCAAGATACTGAACAATATATTTTAATTTTATGTATTGTTGTTTTTATAATTGCTGCCATTAAACTCCAATCAAAATATTTGGTTAATCTTGTACTTCCAATATTACAAACTATTTGGACAAAATTAACAAATTCAAATCCAAGTTCAGACAAAGATGATGAATATAGAGTAATTTATAATAATTATGGTGACGAAGATGATAATGAAGATTTACAATATTCTTATGATTCAGTTAGAAATTTGATAAAAGAAGTTGATAAAAAAGGTACACATTATAATTTTTCAAAAAATAGTAATATCAACAACAATAACAATAATCTTGAAAGTAGTTTATCATCTTCATCATTTACAATTATTCATGATGATGATGACGACGATGATGATGATACCATATTTTCTCAATCAATTAAAAGAAGAATTTAAAAAAATAAAATATTAATAAAAAACATATTTTAATTTAATTAATAGTATATTAATTTACAAACAAATCATACTCTAAAGGATTGTTTTTTTTTAAATATGAATTTTATTAAAATATATTTTTGTTTTGAAATGATTGTTGTTTAATTTTTTTAATAATAGTTTGTTGTTTTTGATTAATGATTATTATTATTAATTTCAGAAGCAGTACGTGGAATTGTAACTTCATGATTTTCTCTATTGACATAACTAAGATTATTGTTATCTCTGTAACGAGTTGATGCAGCAGCTTCAGTTGCATAACCTTGATTAAGACCAACACGATGAGATTCACGATAATATTCAGCTGGTACATGTTCTCTAACATCTGGAATTGCTTCAACCTTATAATTATTTCTATAATCTGCATAGAGTGTAGATTTCTTCAATTCCATATGTCTTCTCCATGAAATAAATGCAGATATAATACCTGCTAATACTAATAAACCACCCAATACTGAACCAACAATAATACCTGCTAATGTACCACCTGAAATACCATCATTACCATCAAATGCATAAGTATCTGTTCCATTAATTGGTTGAAGTCCCGCCCATGTACCTGCAATATGTCCATTTTCAAATCCTGTTCCACTAGTTCCTGAATATGCATTATATCCAACTATATATATTTATAATAAAATTAATTATTAATATATTTTTCATTTTTAAAGATTATTAATTTACAAAACACAATATACATACGTTTATAAGTATTTTTTGGTAAAGCTAAATTACCACTACCAACTGCATTTACATTATTTACGAAATCAGTTGGAACTGTACTTTGTGCAGCAATTTGATAAGGTGCTCCTAAATTTTTTGCCCAATTATTATATATTAAAACTGGATTTGAATTCTCTAAATTTGTTTGAGCCATTGCAACCATTGATGCCCCATACACCATACCAGCAATACCAACACAAATAAATTTTGACATCATTTTTAATTTAAAGATGTATATATATTTATATTTATAAATTATTTTTTTTTTTTTTAAATGTTTCTTTTTTTTTTTTTTTTTAAGATGTATATACAATAAATATCTAACACACACGAAAAAAAAATTGAATTAGTTATATATAGTTAACCACACAATAATAAATAATAGAATAATGATTTTTAATTTTAAAAAAAAAAAAAAAGGAGGAAATAATTAATTAATTTTCAAAACATATAAAAAATAAAAAACCAAAATTGAAATTATTATAAATAAAATATCCATATCAAAACATGCTCATAAACACACACCCACAAAAAACAGTAGTGTGTGGGTGTTTATAAGTAATTATCATGTGTATATGTAGATATTTAATTTTTGAAATTAACCACACACCACTATTTCAAATTTTACATACACCTTCTGTATCAAGTTCAAAAAAAAAAAAAAAACAATGTAGATATTAAAAAAATAAAACACACTCGCACTCACCACTAATTCCATAGTTAATAAATTTTCGAAAATTATATTTTTACATAAATAAATTATTTTACTACATTGATATATTTCCCACACACCTCATTAAAAAACCTTTATCAATACAATTCAAGATATATTCATTTCATATTTTTAAAATTACTATTTTTCTATTTTATTTTATATTTTTTTTACTTTCAATAACTTATATAAAAATTAAAAATAATATCCGAATAGATAAATAATAAATATAATAATAATAATATATAATATTTATATATATATTTAATTAATAAAAAAAAAATGAGAATTCTCAAAGTATTGGTAGCATTACTTTGTATTTCATCAGCATATGGTGAATTTACAGCAAATCAAATGGATCAAATAGTTTTAAAACTTAATAAAATAAGATTAAATGCAACTCCAAAATCATTAAATTCATTCAACGAAGTATTTTGGGATAACACTTTATTTAATAATGCATTTGCACATTCACAAACATGTCAAAGAAATTCCGTTTATTCAGCTGCTGGTTCATCCGGTTTATATGGTGAAACAATTTTACATTTTGATAGTGATCCAACTGCAGTTGATGTAAATATATTTTAAACTATTAATAATTGTAATTATATAAAAATTAATAAAATACTTATTAATGTGTTTAATTATGTTTTATAGATTCAAGATTCATTATCTGCTTCAAGACAATATTATAATTATGATGATACTGAATGTACTGGTAATCATGATTGTACACCCTATACAAATATTGTTTGGAATTCAACGTATGTAAAAGATATCAGGAAAAAATAAAAAATATTTAAAATATTAATATTCTTTTCTTTTTTATGAAATTTTTTGTACAGATATCAAGTTGGATGTTCAAAGAATGCATGTGATGGTGATTATATTGTAGTTTGTAATTTTAATCCACCAGGTAGTTTCTCTGGTGTTGCACCGTATGAAGCAAGACAACATGATGATCAATCTGTTATGAGCTATTCCGATGAAAAGAAATTATTAAATTTGAATCATAGACTTTCCTATAGAGATGAAGAATCAGTATTCACTCAACAAGTACAAACTTCTGGTAGTTATGATTGGAGAGATACTGGTGTAATTGGATATCCAAAAGATTCATTAGGTTGTGCAGCAGGTTGGGCTTTCACTGCAGTTGGTATTTATGAAAGTAGAGCTGCAATGAGATCTAAAAAGAGATATGATTTATCTGATCAACAAGTTATTGATTGTATTGGTAATTCAAATTATTCAATTGCAAACTATACAAAATGTTCAAGATACACTGGTGATTTAAACAAAGCATTATTATACATTCAAACTCATGGTATTGAACCAACTTCAACTTATCCATATGTTGGTCCTGCCACTAGCACAAATTCAAATCAATGTGCATTCAATCAAAATGAAATTGCTGTTCAAGGTGGTGATATTGAATACTCTCAAATTGGTAGAGATAGTATTGTTGAAAAATGTAGATCACAAGGTCCAGTAGGTGTTGGTATATATGTTACAAATGAATTTTTAAATTATGCTGGTGGTATTTTCTATTGTAATAACAGTCAATTTACAAATTTCACAAATATCAATCATAACGTATTACTAGTTGGTTATAATGCTGAAAGTAATTATTACATTATTAAAAATAATTTTGGTCGTTCTTGGGGTGAAAATGGTTTTGCTCGTATCAATGCTGATCCAAATAATGATTGTTTAATTGGTGCTAATCCAGCTTGGTCAGTTCAAATTTAAAACTAATCTTTAATAATATTTATACATATATAAAAAAAAAAAAAAAAAAAAAAAAAAAAAAAAAAAAAAAAAAAAATTAAAAAAATTAAAAAAAAAAAAAATTTAAAAAATTAAAATAAAAAAAAAAAA
>JABXES010017326.1:0-17981 GCA_013375695.1 Dictyostelium brefeldianum | reverse complement strand
TCGTATATTCAAGATTGTAACAAGATTGGTAAGAAAAGAGCAGGAATGCACTGATCATACTCAATTTGTCAACAACACAATCAGGATCCACTACATTTTGGAAAAAGTTAGTAAGAAATGGAACAACAATTTAATGAAGATTGTTATTCCCAAACACTTAGTTCCATACTGCTCAATTAGGACCAATTTTCAAATTAATCAATAAATAATCAAATCAAACAAATCAACAAAAAAAAAACAAAACAAAAAAACAAAACAACAACAAAAATTTAAAAACAACTAAAAACAAATCAACCCCCCCTCTATTACTAATGTAATTCAGGGTTTTGTAAATTAATTAATAAAACCACCATGAAATAAGGGTATTAACACAAAAAAAAAAAATGTTATTCCTGAACACTTAGTTCCATACTGCTCAATTAGGACCAACTTTCAAAATAATCAATAAATAACATCAACAAAACCAAATAAAAATAAATCAACAATCAAATCAAAACAAATCAACAAAACAAAAAAACAAAATAACAACAAAAATTTAAAAAAACAATTAAAAATAAATCAACCCCCCCCTCTCCCCTCTTTTACTATTTAATGTAATTCAGGTTTTGTAAATTAATTAATAAAAACCACTACGAAATAAGGGTATTTACATAAAAATAAATGGACTGATCTTAAACCCAATTTGTATAATAAAAATAAAAAGATAATCCAAGTGCTCATTTTAAATAAACGGAGTATTTAATGTAAATTTTTTTTATTGATATATCACTTATTGATATCTTTTTTTTTTAACTATTTTCATATTAAGATTATTAACCACGCTTTTTTTAAAATTTTTATTAATATTATTTAAAAAAAAAAAAACATTTAAATTTTAAATCTTGATTTAAATCAAATGTTGTGAAAAAAGATTTTCATCTGTATTTTATATTTATTTGAAAATCTAATGTGATTTAAATGACTTTTCCGACAATAGATTTAAATTAAATTACAAATTTTCAACAAAAATTACCAATTTTAGTAAAAATATAAAATATTATTGGACAAAACAACTCACATTCAAAAAGTACAAATTATAAATAGCTAATTCGCTTTGATTACCCCCACAATTTTAAAAAAAATAAAATAAATTTAATTAAATTTATATACATGTAAAAGACAGACAAATAACACACTCAAAAAAAAAAAAAACCAGAAAAAAAAAAAAAAAAAAAAAACAAATAAACAACACACAAACAGTAATATATATCATATTTTTTGAAAATACAACTTTAATCAAAATGACAGTATATTAATAAAAATGTTGTTTTATTGACCGCCCACCAATTATATAAAACAGTAGTTATAACCATTTTATTTGTATAAATGATTTTTTTAATTTTATTTTATTTTATTATAATCAATTTGTATATATTAAAAACAAAAAAACAAAAAACTCTTTATTTTATAATTATTTCGAATAATACTAATAATATTTAAACCTCAAATATAATAAACTATATTTACTATTATTAGTAATTTTTATTTCTTTTTTAAAAAAACAAATAAAAAAAAAAAAATGAAAATAATAATAAATAAAATTCAATCTTATTTATTAATAATAACAACAACAATTATATTAATAATAAATGCAGATGGTAAATAAAAAATATTATAGTTTTATAAAACAAACTATTACTAATATTTTTTTTTTTTTTTTTTCAGAATCATATAATAATTTATTACCTATTGAAAAAGATATTAAAGTAACAATTAGAGATTTATCTCCACAAACTAATCCAGATTTTGAAATTGATAATCCAAATCGTGTTATTCGTGGATTAGTTAAAGATCAATTAAATGAAATTGATCGTTCACCAGAGTATTGTTGTGGAGATTCACCTGCACCAAACTTTGAAAAGAATAAATTTGTAATTCATAATCAAACCACTTTCTACAGTTGGTTCCATAATCAAAAAGATGTAAACATTGAAATATCAAAATCATTGGTATTTAAAAGAAACCAAACTGCAGATGATCCAAGAATTTACTCTTATGAAAGTGATAACTTTTTCCCAATTGATAGAATGGGTTTCGAAGCAGATTCATACAATGGTCCAATTAAAAAGAATCAATATAAAGATAGATGGGGATTTGCAAGAAATTTCCATTTCTGTTTGGAATTACATGCATCATTTTTCTATATTGGTGGTGAAGTATTCAATTTCAAAGGTGATGATGATGTATGGGTATTTGTTGATAATCAATTGGTATTGGATTTAGGCGCACCACACGATGTATCTGGTCAAAATGGTCAAGGTTCAATAAATTTGGATAACTTGGGATTGGAGAAATCAAAAAGTTACAATTTTGATTTCTTTTATTGTGAACGTCATACTACAGATTCTCACATTGCATTGGAAACATCAATTGATTTCAAATGTAAATATTATGACTATTGCGGTGTTTGTGAAGGTAGTGGTAAATGTTGTAATCCAAATGAATGTTATGGTAGTTTACCACCTTGTGGTCATTTTGAATGTCCTGGAATTACAGATATTAAACCAGGTGTTGATTGGAGATACCATTGTAATGCTGTTGTACCAAATTGTACATTGAAAGATACATTTTGTGTTAAACATGAATGTGAACCAAAATCAAAACAATGTGTTTCCATTGAAGACTATTCACCATGTGCTGTATCTGGTAGTGGATCATCATGTATTGAAAGTATGTGTGATGATAAAAAAGGTGGTTGTTACTATAAAAACAAACCAATGGATGCAAGTAAAAATGATACAACATGTTTCAAAACAAAATGTAATGAAGATTCTGGTGATTGGGAATACGATTACCTTTGTGCTGATGATAATGATAAATGTACCATTGAGAAATGTATACCAAATTCGGGTTGTTCCTATTCACCGATTGATTGTAATGATAATGATCATTGTACAATTGACAGTTGTTCCTCAGAGACAGGTTGTTCTTATGAAAAAATTGAAAATTGTGTACCATGTGCAGAAGGTGCAAAATGTGAAGAATCTTCAAATAAATGTGAATCATTAGAATGTAATCCATACAATTCAACAACTGAATGTGTACCACGTACTGAAAAGAATTGTAATGATAATAACGAATGTACAATTGATCAATGTAACAGTAAAACAGGTGAATGTGAAAGTATTCCAAAGAAATGTATGGCAAAGAATAAATGTTCAACAGCTCGTTGTAATTCTGTAACAGGTGAATGTGATAACATTGATTCATGTGATGATGGTATCATGTGTACAATTGATATATGTTCAGAAAATGGTACTTGTTATTGGGAGCCAAATTCTTGTGATGATGAAGACGAATGTACAATTGATATTTGTTTAAATAGTTTAGTATCAAGTGGTGGTTGTAAACATACACCAAGAGTTTGTCAAGCAATGAATTCATGTTATACTGCAAGTTGTGATAAAAAACAAGGTTGCATTCAAACACCAATCGTATGTCCAGTTGAAAATGATGCATTCTGTCTTGTTGCTTTCTGTGATAATTCAACAAAGAAATGTATGACATTTGATAAACCGTGTATACCTGATGATCCACGTTGTCAATATGGCGTTTGTGATAATACAACTAAAGCTTGTATCTATAAAAATTATGATCCATTACCATTTAAATGTCAATCTGCTGCAGTTAAAGCTGCTGTTGGTATTGGTGCTGCAGCAACTGCTGGTATAGCAATAGGTGGTGCCATCGCATTAGGTCTTGCTATATTTGGTGGTAAACGTGGTTACGATGCTTGGAAATCTTCAAAAGATAATCAAATGACTACTTCAAATGCAAATCCATTATATAATCCAAGCCCAAATCAAGGTGATAATCCATTATATTCTGCCTCATCTTCATAGTAATAATAGTAATAAAAATAAATAAAAAATAATAATAAATATAAATATAAATATAAATATAAATAATATATAGGTATATAATTCATATCATGTTCATAGTATTGATAAATAATTAAAAATCTTTTTTTTTCATTTTCAACCGAAATCGTTTGAAAAAGACACTTTTTGAATTTTTTTTTTTTTTTTTCATTTTCTCAAAAACTGACTTTGTAAAATTATTATTGTATATATAAATAAATAAATAAATAAAACAATGGAACAAAATATATTAAATACAATATTAGATAAATATGGTGATGGTGATCAAGAGAAATCAGATGTTAGAGATCATGATAGTGGTGATGAAAATGATAATCATAGTGATCATGAAGGTAATAGAGGTGATAATGAATGTTGCGAAGGTAAAGAAGATGCAAATAAAGAGTATGAAGTAGATTTAGAAGATATGACAGATGATCAATACCTTCAATATATACAAGAAAAAGAACAACCAAAACAAAAAAGTGGTGGTAATACAGGTGTTAAAGGTGTACTTGCAGATTATGCTGAACATCGTGAAAAGGAAAAACAAAAATACCTATCAAAGAAACAAGCAACCAGAGAAGCATTTGAAAAAATGTGTTTTACAACTAAAGATCAACCAAACACTGTACCTGAAGAAGATCAATTTGATAGTGATGAAGATGATTTAGAAAGAATTCGTAAATCACGTATGGAACAATGGAAATCAAAACAACAAATTACAAGTGACGCCCCTAAAAAACCAGAGAAAAAAGTATTTGGTTATTTAAAACAAATTGACTCTTCACAATATATTCATGAAATTGATAATGAACCACCAAATGTATTTGTAATAATTCATTTATTTCAAAATGTATGACGCTCAATTAAATTAATATATACTATGTATACATAATAATTATACTAATTTACTTTTGCCCCTCTTACAGTATATTCCAGAATGTGTATTATTAAATCAACAATTAAATAAAATGGCAATTAAATATAGATATATTAAATTTTTAAAGATTACAAGTACAGAAGCAAAAGCAAATTATCATGATGCAGCATTACCAAGTTTATTAATTTATATTGGTGGTAAATTGTTGGTATCATTTGTACCATTAACTGAAGAATTGGGTAGAAATTTCGATCAAGAAGATTTAGAATTATTATTATCATCATATGATATAATTCCAAATCCAAATAAAGTAAAATCAAATTGGGAACATTCATTATCATCAAATAATCATAATTATTCTGATGATGATGAATAATAAAATTGAAATAACTCAACAACCACAATAAATTAATCAATGTTACTATTACTACAATTACCCTTTTATACTACCTTTTAATAATTTATTTATTTTATTAATATAAATATTTTGATTTATTTTGTTCTAATAATTTTGCAGAAGTTTTAGCATCACTAAATAATGAATTTACTTCTTCAATATCTTCTTTAGTGATTGAAGGACGAGCATAAGTTTTTGAAAGAATTGAAGCAGGAGTTAATAATTGAATCGAATAACGAAGTGAAGCAGTATTACCAATTTCAGCAAGATACATGAGAGCATCATCATTGATTTTATGATTTTCAATGGAAGCACGAATTGTAAGAATTGATACAATTTCATTGTAATTGTATGGTAATGTACGAATGATCATTAAACGATCTAATAAATCAACTGGTATACCATGTGGTGATTGAATATCATTATCTGTACCCTTGATAACACAATTACCACGATTTGTTGCAAATATAACAATTGGCGCCAAAGTTGATTCCAATGCACGATTTAAATATGAAAAACATTCTAAATCCAACATGTGAACTTCATCGATAAACAATACACCTGGTACTAATTCAGCTACACCTTGTTCAATGTAACGATTAACAATTTTATTAATTTCCAAACGAAGTTTCTCTGTGATTTCAGTTTTCTTTGGTTTCATCATTTGTCCCATCATTGACATAATATCTTGACCACCTTGTGGTTTTGCATTTGCTAAATCTAAATCATGAAGTGTAACATCTTGAATGATATCTTTCTTTTTGAATACTTCACCTTTTGGTAAAGGTACGTATTCCTCTGCTTCTAAATCATGTTCAGTTGCATAGAAATCTGAACGACCAACTCTTTTCACTGATCCACTATTTGCTTCAATGTAAATAACATCACCTACTGTGATTTTCTCTTTTTGAATGGATTCATAAATTGTTGGATCCAATTTCAATTGTTTTGTACCTTTTGTTGTTTTCAATCCAATTACAACATGTGCAATTGTTTTACCATATCCACCCAATGGATTATCTGTTTCTTCTGGTGTAATCTCTGTTACCTCACCTTCATATACTTCTTTTATTTCCTTTACACGTAAACCAATGGAACGTCTAAAATTTTCCATTAAAATTTCAGTCTTTTTAACTTCTGAACTATAAACTTCTGATCCTACCATTGGACAAAATGGTACTTTTGCTCCCAATTCTTGTGAAATTGCTAATGCTAATGCTGTTTTACCTGTACCTGGTGGCCCTGCTAATAATAATGCTTTACCTGCCATCTTTTTTGATTTAATTAATTCTGTTACAATACCTGATGCCTAAAATTAAGTTTATTATTATTATATTAATATATTATGTTTTGTTTGTTTATTTGATCAAAAACTACATACTTCTCTTGCTTTACATTGACCAACTAAACCATCTGCAATATTTGAAGCAGAACCATCTTCTAATAAACCTAAACCTTTAATATGACTATGAGTTGCAACTCTTTGTGATTTAATTGATTTAATTTCTTCAATTCTAGTTGGATGTGTATTTGTTGATGGTGTAGATGTAGTGGTTGTAGTGGTTGCTGTAGTTTGTTGTTGTGGTGGTGGTGTTGTTACTGTATTTGTGGTTTCAGTTGTTGCTGGTGGTGATGGTGTTGTAGTAGCTGTAGTAGTTGGTTTAGTTGTATCTGTCATAATTGCATCTGAATTTGTTTCTGACATTTGATATTTATTATTTATTTATATATTATTTGTTTTCACACACAACTACTTGTTTGTTTTTTAAAACAATGAAATTAAATTCGTGTTTTTTTTTTAAATTTTTTTTTTTTCAGTTACTCCTCGTAAATTTTTAAAAAATTTAAATTTATGACAATATTTTGTTACAACCACAAATTAATATACAATAATTGAAATATACATTCCGATCGGATATTACACCACATATATCAACTATACCGACATTATGAAACAAAATACAACTGTTTATTAAACTAAAAAAAATTGTATTTTGTTTTCCATTATATCAGATAGAATTAATATAACGCGCAGATTAATGTTGAGTAAAGATATATTTAAATATAAACACAACCAATAATATTAACATACATATATAAATAATTATATCTATTTATCTTGGTGAACTCAACAAAAATTAATTTTTTGAAAATTTTTTTTTTTTTTTTTTGCATCATCAAAATTTGACCAATTTTTTTAATTTTTTTTTTTTTTTTTTTATTTTAATATTTTTTTATATTTATTTTTTTTTTTTTATTTTTTTTTTTTTTTTTAAATTTATAAATATTTATATATTATCAATATATATTAAAATGAAATTTTTAAATAATTTATTATTATTTGTATTTTTAATTTTATCAGTTGGTATTATAAATTCAACCCACACACCATCATGGATTAATGTTGACGTTCAACGTTCAGTTGATGTTACAACAGCACTTGCAAGAGAAACCATTACAATTAAAGCAAAATCATTGACTGATAACAATAATATCTATCAAATGTCATTTGATTCAAACTATCATGTTTCAATTCAAGCAACCGATTCACAATCAAATGAATTAAAAGTTTATTTATCACCAAATTCAATTAATATTAAAGATGGGTAAGTCATAGTATTAGTATTAGTAAATATATGTATATCAATATATATTAACATTAATAACTATTTGAATTTACAGATTTAAAACATATAATATTGAATTAATTAAATCAATTAAAAATGGTGAAATTATTACATTAAAAGTTAAAGTTACATCAATGATTGGTCAAATGAAACCATATCCAGCAGAGATTAAACAAGGTCAAACACAATTAGTTTTACATTTGAATAATCATTATTTCACATCACCATACAAGACAGAGACACAAAAGACCGTAGTTAAATTAGCATCATCAAAAGTTGAATCACACAGTGAATTACAACCAACATCATTAAAAGGATCAACTATTACATACGGACCATACGTAAATATTGAATCATTCAGTGTTGATCCAATGCGTATTCATTATGAAAATAATGCTCAATTTTTAGTGTTGACAAACTTATTAAAAGAATATGAAGTTTCAATGTGGGGAAATCTTGCAGTTGAAACTACATACCATGTTGAACATAAAGGTGCAAAATTAACTGGACCATTCTCTCGTTTAGACTATCAAAGAAATCCAGCTGCCAACCCAACTCAAATTTCTGAAATTAATGAAGGTGTACCATTATCTGCTGCCGATTTCTATTATCGTGATTCCATTGGTAACATTTCAACCTCTTCATATCAATACCTTTCAAATCGTATCAATTTTAAAATTAACCCACGTTTTCCATTGATGGGTGGTTGGAAAAACACTTTTTACACTGGATACAATCTTCCAATTGAAAATTTCCTTTCCGTTGATACCGAAACTGGTCTTTACCATTTAAATGTCACTTTTGGTGTAAACATTGAAAATGTTTACGTTGAAAATCATCAAGTTAAATTTATTCTTCCAGAAGGTGCTACAGACATTAAAGTCACTGCTCCATTTGTTTTCTCTCAATCTATGGAATCTCGTAAAACTTATCTTGACACTGTAGGTCGTCCAGTACTCGTCCTTGACCTCAAAGATACTGCCGCAGAAAATTATCGTTATGTTCAAGTAACTTTTTCACTTTCTTCTCTCTCTATTCTCCATGAACCATTATTAGTCATATCCGCTGTTTTCGCACTCTGTGTTTTCATCATTTTATATTCACGTTTTGATTTATCAATTTCAAAATCAAAAGTAATCTAAAAAAAAAATATAATTGTGTACACCACAACACATACAACGACAACAAAGAAATAAAAAAAAAAATGCAAACATAAAAGAACATATTTTTTAAAAAATTAAATTTATTTATTTATACTATATACACCCACACACATACACATACACATTGTATTTATTGTTGTTGAATATAATTATCTTTTCTAACAAAATTTCTATTTTGTGTTTTATATGTAGTTTGAATTAAATTGTAAAAGAATGTATAATAGTATAACAAGTTATCATATTGACCATCGTATGTATTGTTGTTTTGAGATAAATGATATTCTTTAAAGAAATAATAAATTGCTTCAATTGTTGCCAAGTAGGAATCACCATGACGTTGATGTCTCCAAAATAAAGTTTTTTGCATATCAATTTTAACACATTTAATATTTGCCAATTTTGGATGTTTAAGTATTTTCTTTGCGTTGTGCCATTGTGATTCAACAAATAATACTTTTTTAATTTTACTAAAATCAATATCTTTAACAAAACATGAATCGTCACTTGGATATAATAAAATTGTTTCTTCTAAATTATAATCTGGTACTTCTGGAAATTCAATAAAATTTACATCTTCAAATGCAATTACTTTTGAATGAATTGCTGTACTTTTTGAAATTAATTCTGTTGGGTGATGAATACTGTATGAACCCCAAAATGGTTAGTATGAATATGAAATATTATGATATATATAATATATATGACACTTTGAATTATACATACACATCAACTTTTAATGGTAGTTTTAATTTTGGAGATTTTGTTGGGTCACCTAATGGTTGACAACAATCATAACAAAAGTATTTTCTTTTTTTGTCACATTTTGTACAAATTGTTCTACTAATATCAATCATATGATCAAATGACATTAATTTTAATTCTGATAACCATGATTGGTCATCTTTAACTGCATCCAATACACCAACCGTTGATGCTAAATTATTATTTATATTACTTCCAATTGGTTTACTTGTAATAGCTGTTGTTTCAACTATAACATTTTGTTCTTCTTTTTTTACTCCTTTATTATCTGTATTATTTGTATTATCTGTATTTTCCATATTTCGTTTGTTTATTTATAACTTTTTTTTTTGTGTTTTGACAAAATAACGATTTGCTGTAAATAAAAAAATTTGAAAAAATTAAAATTTTGTCGGTACAAAAAAATTTAATTTATTTTTCGAGAAAATTAAAATAACGAAATCATACACAACACATACAGAAATGAGCGAAATAAATAAAGAAGGAACTACAACTACAACAACCACAACTACTAGTGATACAAATACAACTAGTGATGCAAATGTAGAAGAAAAGAAACAACCAACTAATATTATTGTATTAGGTATGGCTGGTAGCGGTAAAACTACACTTTTACAAGTAAGTAGTATACTATACACTCTGTGATACTATATTATGTACTAATAATAATACTTGTTTAGAGAATTAGAGCACATTTATATGAAAATAAAATACCAGGATATATTATAAATTTAGATCCAGCAGTTACCAAATTACCATACACACCAAACATTGATATTAGGGATACAGTAAATTATAAAGAAGTAATGAAACAATTTAATTTAGGACCAAATGGTGGAATTGTAACATCATTAAATTTATTTAGTACAAAGTTTGACAAGGTATTGGAAATTGTAGAGAAGAGAGCAGATTCATTAGACTATATTATATTGGATACACCAGGTCAAATTGAAGTATTTACATGGAGTGCATCTGGTGCAATAATTACAGAATTGATGGCATCTTCATTTCCAACTGTATTAGTATACGTTGTAGACACACCACGTACAATTGATCCAACTACATTCATGTCAAATATGTTATATGCATGCAGTATTATGTATAAAAGTAAATTACCAATGGTTGTAGCATTCAATAAAATTGATATTACAAATCATAGATTCGCTGAAGAATGGATGTCTGATTTTGATTCATTTCAAGATGCATTGGCAGCTGATCCAACTTATATGGGTAATTTAACTAGATCACTTTCATTGGTATTGGAAGAGTTTTATTCAACTTTACAATCTGTTGGTGTATCTGCTGTTGATGGGTCTGGTATAGACGAGTTTTTTGAAAAAGTTGAATTGGCCGCTCAAGACTATCATAAATATTACAAAGCTGATCTCGATAAAATTAAAAAAGCAAAAACTGATAAAGAACAAGCTGAAGTTGATAAAAATTGGGAAAAATTAAAAAGAGATTTACAAGAATCAAAAGGTGCAAAAGTTGAATATGATTTTAAAAGTAAATATGCAACATACAATATTATAATTATATATTTTTCAATATGTATATTATACTAATATTGTTGTGTTTAAATTTTCAGAGGATAGAAATAATGGTAAAAAAGAACAACAACCAAGAAATGTTTATGATGATCAAGATGATGATTATAGAGAAGATGATGAAGATGTAGAATATAATGATGACGAAGAATATGAAGATTATAATGAAGATGATGAAAATCAAGGTAATCAAGATTACGATAATGAAGAAGAAAGATTAGCTGATCAACGTGCATATGAATCATTAATGAGTTCAATGAAAAAGATTTAAAAAAAATAAAAAAAAATAAAAATATGGATCATTTAATTAATCATTATTTATTTCCATACACATCAAACAAATATTTGTTTATAAACTTCAATATTCAAACCACAAATATGAATAAAATTTATTGACAATAATTTTCCTAAGATATTTTTTTTTTTTTCAATTTTTTTATTTTTTTTTTATTTTTTTTTTTTATCTATCACACTACACGACTTAATTAAAAAAAGTTTTTTTTTTTTCTCTTTTTTCTTTTTTTTTAGTTTTAGTTTTAGTTTTTTATTATTTGTGTATATATATAAAAGAATGATGAAAAAAAATAAACCAACAGTATCAGTAACATTATCACCAGAACAAGAACAAGCAAAATTTTTTGAAGAAGCAAAAAACAATGTTATGATTCAAGGTCACCATATGAAATTATCATTGGATAATTCAAAACTTATGGATGCACTTAAATATGCATCAAACATTATAAATGAACTTCGTACAAGTTTATTATCACCAAAATCTTATTATGCACTCTATTTGGTTGCATTTGATTATCTTCAACATTTAAATACTTATTTATACGAAGAAAAACATGGTAAAAAAATGATTGAACTTTATGAAGTTGTTCAACATGCTGGTAATGTATTACCAAGATTGTATGTATCGATTAGTTAATATTAGATAGGGGGGGAATGGGTAACTGATTACTAATATTTCACTAAAATGGACATATAGATATTTATTAATTACAGTTGGATCAGTTTACATTAAAACAAAACAAGCACCAGCAAAAGATGTATTAAAAGATTTGATTGAAATGTGTAGAGGTGTACAACATCCAACTAGAGGTTTATTCCTTAGACATTATCTTTCAGAAGTTACAAAAGATAAATTACCAGATGTAGATACATCATCAGAATCTGGTACAGTTATGGATTCAATTGATTTTATAATTCAAAACTTTACAGAAACAAATAAATTATGGGTACGTATGCAACATCAAGCACCAACTAAAGATAGAGAAAGAAGAGAAAACGAAAGATTAGAACTTAGATTATTGGTTGGTAAAAATTTATCACGTTTAGCTCAATTGGATGGTGTTGATCAAAAAACATATAGTGAAGTTGTATTACCAAAAGTAGTTGAACAAATTATAAATTGTAAAGATAAAATCGCTCAACAATATCTTATGGAAATTTTAATTCAAGTATTCCCAGATGAATTCCATTTAGCAACTTTGGATACAATTTTACAAACTTGTGCTCAATTACAATCTGGTGTTGACGTTAAAACAATTATTGCTTCTCTCATTGATAGACTTGCAAACTTTGCAACTCGTAATGCTGACTTGGTACCAGAAGATATTAAAATATTTGATATATTCTTTAATAATGTTAAAGAAATTATTGCAGTAAGTAGTAGAGTAGTATTATATTAACAATGATCATCCTCATGTACTAATACTAGTACTTTACTTTAATTTGTTATAGGCAAGACCAAATATGGAATTACAAGATATATTAGGATTACATGTTTCATTATTAAATTTAACATTAAAATGTTATCCAACAAACAAAGATAATGCAAATGAAGTATTGGGATTATGTCAATCAATTATTGTAAACAAAGCAAAGGAAGATATAAACAAACCAACATGTGTTAGACAAATTGTTCAATTGTTACAAATTCCATTGGATATATTTAAAAATGTATTGGTTGTATTGAAATTGAGTAACTATCAACCATTGATTAGTTGTCTCTCCTATAACAATCGTAAAAAGGTATCATTGGACATTGTAAATTCAACCATTCAAAATTCAACAATCATTGAAGAACCAGAAGCAGTTAACAACTTGTTGGAAACTATTCAAACATTGATCAAAGATGAATCTGACCAACCAGATATGGATGATATTGACAAGGAAGATTTCCAAGAAGAACAAAATAAAGTTGCTTCACTCATTCATCTTTTCGATTCTGAAGATCCAGAGAAACTATTCAAAATCTATATTATTGCTCGTGGTCATTTTGGTAAAGGTGGTCCACATCGTATTAAACATACACTCGTTCCATTGGTATTTTGTTCACTTCGTTTCATTCGTAATTTTAAACAACAAGTTGATAGTGGTGTCATTAGTCTCGATGAAAATAAATGGATTGCCATTGGTTCAAAGATTTACACATTTGTAATTGAAACCATTGGCGCATTGGCTGACATTAAATTGGCTGATCTCTCATTTAGACTCTATTTACAAGCATTACAAACATTTGATCATTGTGGTCTAGTTAATCGTGTTAAAGAATTGGCTGTTAAAGCACTTGTCATATTCCAAGAGGATATCGCTGATTTCAAAGCACAAGTTATGGCATTACAATTGTTGATTTCAACACTCAATTCACTCTCAATTCCAGATGAAGATATCTATGAATCATTGGCTGCTCAAACCATTAAACAAGCATCACGTCTTCTCCTTGCTCAAGATCAAGCTAAACTCATTTCAACTTGTTCTCACTTGTTTTGGGTTGATAATCCAAATCGTCAATATAAAAATCCAGATTCCGTTTTACAAGCACTTAAAAAAGCATTATCAATCATTACCAATGAATCAAATCCTGGTCTTACCGCTTTTGTTGATATCCTCAATGAATGTCTTTTCTATTGTGATAAAGAAACTGGTGCAGTTCCAATTCAATTTATTAGTAATCTCGTTGAATTAATTCGTACAACTCATGTTAAAGATGCTGATCCAGCTTTATCTTATTTACAAAATACAATTAAATATATTCAATCTCAAAATTACCCAGGTATTTCAATCTAAAAAAAAAGAGAGATAACATGTTAAAAATATCATCAAAAACAAACAACAATCAAACAAACAAATCATCAATACATACTTTTTAGTTTTTTAATAATAACAACAAAATATAAAAAATACAAAAAAAAATACAAAAATAATAACAATAATCATTAAAATCATAAATATTAAATAAATATACAAATAATACAAAACAACAATGTTTTTATTCTTGTCTTTTTTCTTTTATAAAACTTTGATATTGATCATGAGTTTTTAAATATAATATGAAAATATTCTTTTCTTTACTAATACTACCAATTGAAGAGTATGAAGCAGAAGATGATATACCAATTGAAGAATGACTACAAGTTAAACTATTACTTGAATTATTAGCACTAATAACACCACTTCCACTACCAATACTACCAATACCACTTGATATATTACTACAATTACTATCAATATCACTCGAATTATCATATTCACCATTACCGCCGTCTCTACTAATTTCTCTACTACCACGACTACTATTACGACCAACTGAACCACCATTAAATGAAATTACAATATTATTATCATCAATATTTGAATTATTAATTGATGTTGCATTTATGAAAATATTAAAATTATTTAAATGTGTGTTGTTGTTATGAATTGTGTTTGTTGAGTTATTAAAATTTAATGCTGAAAGACCTTGAATTATTTTTTCAATTAGAAGTGAATTTTTTAAATTTTTAGTTGAAAGGACAAATTGTAAACTTTTCTTTTTATCTTTAATTAATTGAATTTGTTTTAAATTTGATTGAATATCTTTTTCTGAATCCACCAACTTTTTATTAAAATCTTCTAATATGGTTTCTTCTGATTTGATTTCCATCTTTCTTTTAATTAATTTTTTAGTTTCAAATTTTATACAATCTTCCAATTCTTTATCATATGAATCTGTTTCAATTCGTTTAATTTCAGATTCAATGTATAGTTTAATATCACCACCAAATTGATTTGCATGTTGTAAAAATATTAATGAACATTCAAATTGACTTCCATCCAATTCACATGATAAAGCATACAATCTTTCTTTACATTTATCATAGGAACGTTTTTGAATATCACCTTTAATTTCCAATGATTGATTATGAGCATTCTCTTTTATACGTAACAATTCACGAAGATTCTTTTTATAAATTGCTTCTTTTTGACGAAATTCAAATAGTTGATTGGTTGATTTTGATATTTTTAATTTTAATTTTTCAATTTCCATATGAATTAAATAATTGTTATATTCTTGTTGGTAAATTAGTTTCTCTGAATGTAAGAATTTACTTAGAATGTTTGTCCATGTTAATGCAAATATTTCTAAACTTTGGTATAACCTATTTTGCATGATTGGATTATTCATTGTTGATTTATATTTATCTTTTGTAAAAGGTGTACCTGCGTCAATTGATTTCAATAACGGTATTCTTTTGAAAACATTTTGTTCAAATAAATGAATTTGACCATTCTTTTCCATCTCTAATAATTGTTGAAATAAATTTTCTTTTTTCAAACATGAACAAATTTGATATTCTAATGAACGATCTTTAATTGATGTAGTTGACATTAGTTGTTCTTTATTTTTTGCAATGTCAATTGTTAATTGTTTAATACGTTGATCTAATTTTAAATGTTGATTATCTTTACATGTACCAGTTACAATAATTTGAACATTAATTCTATAGTTGTTGGTTGAAGATGAAGAAGAAGATTGTTGATTATCATTTGCCATGGTATTATTTGATTGAAATGAAGTCGGAAATCTTTCTTTAAATGATTCAATTGTTTCAATTACTTTATTACCATTATCAATATAAAATTCTTTAATTGGAATTACAATTAATAAACATTTAATTGATTTTGCTCTTTCAATTATATAATCAATAGATTGTGATGAATTAATATCATTTCTAATTTCGTTAAATGTTGGACACTTAAATATTGTCCATTTTTTAAATGGTGAGTTGCAAATTGGAAATCCTTGTGTTGAAAAGTTTTCTTGAATTGATAATGAGTTTGACCAATTACCAGCTGCACCACCAATATTTAATCCATTAAATGATTGATTAAACAATGTACTAAATGAAGATTGATTTAATGATGAAAATGCAGATGATGATTGATAAATTGATGAATTTGATCCACCAACACCATTATTATTATCTTTTAAAAATGAAATTAATTTACGTTTACAACTTTCAAAATTACCAAATACCAATATTGATTCATTTGATTCCTTTAAAATTGAATCTATATGAAGTATTAACGTGTTGAATAAATCCATCTTTTTAGCTAAATGAGTTAACGGATCATGTAATCTTTTACCAAGTAATAATTGGTAATGTGATTCATATAGTATTTGATGTAATATTTCTTTTGGTGATTTTGATAAATGTATTTCTTGAAATAATTTTGATAATTCATTCAACGGTTCCATTAAATATTTATTTTTAGAAATTAACATATCGGTATTAATTTCTTTTGTCGTACAAAATTCTTCAACCAAACTATCAAATAACGCAATATTATCTTTATTAATGGTTAATTCTTTTTTAAATAGTTCTCTTCGTTCATTTATTAAATTCCATATTTTTTCACGTCTATTTGATTTTTCTTCAACTTTAATGAATTCCATTACATTTGATTCGGTAATACTTTGAATTGAATATGTATTAAAAATTACAACTTCATATGTATTATTAAATTCTTCAATATCCATTGAGCATGAATTCATACCGGTGAGTGTTGATAAAAATGATGATTTATGATTTGACTTAATTATTGTTACCTTATTATTTGTGTAATCAATATCAATTGAATAACATTTATGTTTGTTTTCAATTTCAATTGAATTTAAATTTCTACTTTTTGTTAATTCATATGTACCAGGTTTTATAAAATATTCAAACAAACTGTTTAAATCTCTATTATCTCTACCATTTGATGAAATTTGTTGTTGTAATTGTTCGGATTTTAAATCAATAATAGAAATTGATGATGATATTTTATCGGTACCTCCATTCTTTTCTAATTGTTTTAAATCTTTTTTTTGTTCTGATATAGTTGATGATAATGGTTGTATATTGTTTTGTTGAGTGGTTGTGTTATTATTTGATTGTGATGATTGTTGTGATGATTGTAGTTGTAATAAATTTGTCATTATATGTGGTGATATTTTTATTTCAAATGTACTTTTTGTATTTATTTCATTTTCTTGATTATTATTATAATCACCATTTATTATACCGTATTGATGTGCTGTTCCAAATCTATATGTACAACATTCAGTTATTTGAATTTGAAATGATGGTTTAATTAATACTTTTGTTCCGTTATCTAATTCTAATTCTAATACTTGTTGTTGATTACTTCCAATTCTAATCGCTTGTTTAATTTTATTATCTGAAAATATTCTTTTTGAAATTGGATCAATTATTGATAAATGTTGTCCAATTAAAAATATTGGTTCACCTATAAATAATAATGTCTATATAAAATAATAATTTATAAAATAATAATTGTTAGATATTAATTTAATTTATCAGATATTAGATTTTAGATTTTTGATTTTAGATTTTAGATAATAGGTTATAGATATATCTTACCCTTAATG
>JABXES010017256.1:0-18237 GCA_013375695.1 Dictyostelium brefeldianum | reverse complement strand
GCATACACTGAACATGCAGGTCGTCGTACTGTTACTGCAATGGATGTCGTATATGCCCTCAAACGTCAAGGTAGAACTTTATACGGTTTCAACTCTTAAGCAATTCATCATATTCATTATAATATCTTAGACCAAGTGTCTTTTTTTTTAAAAAAAAAAAAACGGTGTTTCTCAACACCCTCACAAATAAACAAATGTTTATTACTTTAATTTTTATCTACTTTATATTTATGAGTTTTCAATTAAACGAAATTCAAAAAAAAAAATATATAAAAACAATAAAAATTTAGGTGCTATTATTTCACAAAAATTTACGCGCGGTGTTTTTTTTTTTTCTTTTTAATTTTAAATAATTCTTTTTTGTTTTTTAATTTTACTTTTCTCAAAATCTATAGACATCAGATAGTAATAGTATTATAAATTACACTTTTTTTTTATTTTTTTAAAATAGTTTTTATATGTAAATAAAAGAGATGGCAAAGACAGGCGAGAAAAGAAAGTCATCAACATCAACAACTACAACAGCATCAGATAATGAATCAACAAAGAAATTAAAATCAACCAATAATGGAGCAAGACCTTCATTAGGTGGTTCAACATTAGTAACAAAACTTGTACCTGATACTAGAAAGTATTATAAAACAGATATATAATATACAAGCATATACATACGTATACTAACATTGAATCTTTTATAACAACTTTACAGTTTTAATATCAAGAAAAGGAGAACGTGAATATATTAATACACCAAAAACATTTATAGAATTAAAACAAACATGTAGAGAAATGTATGAATCCACAATTACAGATAAAAGTGCAGCAACATTATTTTCAGATTTATCAAACAATACAATAAACGATGAAATTACCTATCAAAAGTTTTTATCAACATCTGGTAGAAATGTATTATTATGTTATTTCACTGGTGAAAGTGTATTAGATAATGGTTCTGAAGAAATTTTAGTAGATGTAACACCATCAAAAAATATTTTATTAAAAGCTGGTACTTCTGAATATAAGTAAGTTTACAAACATACTCATATAATATATACACTTTGATAATAATATACTAGTATATTAATGTTACAACTACTATTATTACTACTAAATTTAGTTTTGCAAATGCAATAGCAGAATTTATTGATAATTCAATTCAAGCAGTTAGATTAAATCCAGTTGGTAAAAGAGATATTAAAGTATCAATAAATAGACCAAACTCAGATTTAAAAACAACATCAATTAGAATTTGGGATAATGGGTGCGGAATGAATAAGGATCATTTACAAAGATGGGCGACAATGGGTTTAAGTCAAGCAGATTTAATTCAAACAGAAGAAGTAATCACAAATGGTAACAATCAACAACTTGTAAATATAAATGAAAAAGCAACTGGATTAATATCTAGATTTGGTGTTGGTGGTAAAAAAGCAGCATTTTATTTGGGTACAGAAGTAATTGTAAATACAAAAGTACAAGGTAATGATTGGATTAATCAAGCAAAGATTTCATTGGATATTCTCAATTCAACTGGTGACCAAGAATGGAGAATACCAATTATAGTTAGAGAGGCAAATACAGCAGATGAAAAAAAGTTTGATCAATTCACCGAGGTAGTCATAAACAATGTAAATATGAATCCTGAAAATTATGAATCATTACTTGCAACATTGGGTAGAGATTTAGCTCATATTTATTATTATTATCTTCATGATGTTGGTGAACAATCTCATTTTACATTGGGTGATAATAATTCACCAGCAAAAAAGAAAATTATAAGAGCATCACAACAAGCAACATCATCACAGTCACAACAACCAACACAATCACAAAATAATAAAACTACAACTACAACAACTACAACAACTACAAGTGCAAATTCAAAAAAAAAAACAACAGAAACACAAGTTGAAGATCAAGAAATTGATAATGAAGATTGTGAAAATGATGAGTTATCAGATTCAGATGAATTATCAGATGAAGAAACCAATGGTAATGGTATAACAATGTCAAATTCAAATTATCTTGGTAAAAAGAATTCATATAAATTATTATTAAATGATATTGATCTTTCAGATGTAAATGATTGTATTGAATCATTGTACATTAGGAATGGAAAGAAATTTAAAATATTTGAATTTTCAATACCAATTAAAGATCCATCAAATGTAAACATTGTAAACAATGCAAAGGTGGTATGTCATTTACGTTATTTTCCATTTTTAAATGAACAAGAAACAATGCCAATTCCAAACAAGATTCTCAATGATGCACCAGAAATGGATTTAAAAACTTGTCCTCTTTCATTGAGAAAACCTGGTTTTCAAGTATTTTGGAATGGTAGATTAATTAGTGAAGCACATATTGATCGTTTAGGATTTATGGCAACTGGTCAAGTTGATGGATCAAAAATTGAAGAGAAATGGATTCAACGTGTTAAAGGATCAATATTTCTTACTTCTCATTTTCCAGTTACTCATAATAAAATGCATATCATAAAAGAATCACCAGTATTTGATTTATTAGATACACCAGCAGCAGGTGGTAAAGTAGCAAAAATTGAATGGAAACGTTGGTTAATGGCTTGCCATAAATTGGATCAAGATATTCAATTTAAAGGTGCAAAATATGATACAATATTGAATAAGACATTTTGTGATTCCATTTCAGTTCGTGGATTATCAGTTGCAATTGATGATGCAGTTTCAATTTCACGTGGTACAACTAAAGGTGTTGTTAAATCAATTTACTTTATTGGTCGTCCAGATTATCGTGCATCAGATTTCTATTGTGAATTGGATAAACTCAATTACAAACAAATTCCAACAGAAGCAATACTTTGTTCAAAGATAAACAAGAAAATATCAAAACCTGAATATCAATCACTCATTGTAGCATGTAAAAAGAAATTACCATCTAAAATCAAATTTTATGAAGGTGATAAAGCAAATTTACCAAAACAATCATATTTAGCTGGTGAGCGTATTAAATGGGTATCAATTACATTGATGGACAGTCAAAATCCACCCAAAGAAGTTGAACGTCGTATCATTGAAGAAGAATCTTATAAAGTATTATTTCATGTAATTTATCAACCAACAGGTGAGGTTGTACATAAAATGGAAACATCTGTATTTTATGAATCTTCAAGAGTTTCATTTGGTGATATAGATTGTTTTCAAAAAACTGGTGCATATAGTTTGGTTTTTGAATGTAATGATAAAAACATTAAAAAAGCAACACATTTCCTTCAAGTTAAAGCTGGTTTACCAACTGCAATTTCAGTATACATTGATCAAGATACATTAAGCGAAGGTAGTTCAAAAATTGTTGGTGCAACTGCAAATGTTACTAAATTTAAAATTCCAATTGCTCAATCATTTCCAAATCTTGTTATATTATTAATGGATAATGATGAAAATCCAATTGACATTGAAGATAATCCAAAGAAACTTACGGTAAAAGCATTTTCAACTGAACAATCAATGGATGATGATGATGATGTCGTGAATGATCATGAAGAAAAGGAAGATAAAATGATCATTGATGATGGTAAAGAAATTCCAATGTCTAAACCTGCACTCATTGAATTGGTTGATGGTCAATTGGTTGTTCAAGGTCTTGTTATTCCAAAAGCAGAATTAAATGATGAATCTGAATTACCAGTATCACTCGTTATCACTATGGATAATTTTAGATTTAGATTAACTTCAATTCTATTGGTACCAAGTGATCCAGTTAAAATGACATTCACTGAACAAATTACATTTTTAGATCAAATCAATGGTAAACCAAAACCAAACATTGATCAATTGGATGGTTATATGAATTTAACTTATTTACCTCATTTCTATGTATTTGTAAATGATAAAGATGGTAATATTTGTAGATTACCTTCAAAACCCCAACCTTCAAATGGTAATGCATCACAAGCAACTGCACCAAATGGTAGAAAAAGAGTTACAACTAAAAAGGTAACAAATGATAATCCACCATATTATATTTTGGTTAGATCAAGTGTATTTGATGAAAATATATTTTATGTTGGTGATGAAAGCGGTTGTTTTTCATTATGTACTTATAATATAACTGGTATACTTAGAACTCATCGTACAACTCCACCACCAACTGCAATTTTAATTAATGAAAAAGTTGATAAAGAGTTTGAAATGGATGATCCAACAAGTGGTGCCACCAATGCCACTACAAAAGGAGGAAAGAAATCAACTACCACCAATCCAATTAATTCATTTTCAGTTGGTATAATTACATTTACATTGTTTAAAGATTCAGTAGAGTTATTTACATGTTCACAAAAGATTAAAGTACTTCCATCATGGAAACCAGCATACATTACATTACATCCATTAACTGATATTATGGAAGAGAGTAAAGATTTATTTACATGTCAAGCATCAGCAGAAATTAATTATGCAATTAAAGTATTGGGTGCAGGTGGTGGTAATAGAGGTCCATTCATTTTAAATGGTTTAATTGGTACAGTTGGTACAAGTTGGTCAGCAAATAAAACAGAATTTAAAATGAGTGGTTCGGGTAGTTCAAGTGGTGCAGCAGGTGCAATTGGTACCAGATCAAGTAGTGCTGGTGGTATTGCTAAAATTGATAAAGAAAATTCAATTACACCACCAGGTAGCGATATGATTATTTTACCAACTATTGTTGCAGATAGAAATACACGTTATTCTCGTTACACTATTACATTGGAAATTCCAATGAATAAACAACAATCTGCTAACAATAAGGAAATGGCACTCATTCAATCTGATAGTGTAATTACATTGCAAAAAGATTTCTCAATTCAAACTGTTGGTGGTGCACCATGTAATTTCGTATTGAATTTAGGCAGAGGTGTTGGATCTGCACGTTGTGATAGTGAAATTACATTGGAAATTGGATTGAATGATCGTCGTCATAATCCAGTTGTACCAACAAATTTAAAAACTTCCATTCCAATTGAACCTTGGTTTGAACTTTCAAATCAAACTGATCAAACAAATCAAATTCCCTGCTTTATTAAAAGTCAAACTGTTGGTGAATTTGATATGGATAAACAAATTTATCCATGCAAGGTAACTGTTGTTGGATTTGGTAAACTCACAATCACTGTAATTGATAAAAGTAAACAAATTAATCAATGTTCAATGAATTTTGATTGCATTGAAGGTCGTGCTGCTAAATTATGTGTTAATGGCCAATCAAATACCACTGTTAGATGTAGTGGTGGTCAGTTATTGGATGAAATTACATTTTTAGTTTGTGATACTCAAGGTAATCCAACTCGTTCAATTACAGGTATTGATACAGATTTAGAATGGGTAAATTTAAATGGTGCAGCATCAACTTCATCACCAATTAAAACATCATCAACTCAATTGTTATCTGCTGCATCACCAATTGATATTAGAAGTCGTGTTAAAATTTCAAAAGGTGAAGGTAAACTTTCAAATCTTGAAGTTAAAACAAACGCTGAAGAAGGTACATATGTATTACGTGTTAAACCAAAACAATTGGATATTCAAGAAGCATTGGTTACATTTATTGTAAATGGTAAATATTCAATTCAATTACTTCAAGATTCACTTCCACGTATTTCACCAACTCAATCTGTTTGTACGTTAAATGTAATGTTGTTGGATCCAGAAAAGAAACCAATGGTTGTACCAAAAGAAACAATGAAACTTATTACATTTTCAAAAACTTATAGTTGCAATGAAGTTACATTTTCAAATGATGATGAAACAAAACCAGTTTATCAATTTCACAATGTTGCATTTCCAAAGAAAGCAGGTCCAACCACTGTTACATTCACTCATAGTGTTCGTGGTACAAAAGGTACTAAAATTCAATTGGAACAAGTATTGGTTGTAAATCCAGATTTTCCAACCAAATTAACGATTTGTGGTGCAATTAAATTTTCATCTGCTTCAACTTGTTTACTTGGCACTAAAGTTGGTATTATTGTAACTGATCAATTTGAAAATTCTGTTGCAGTAACTGGATCAATTCGTGTTGAAATCGAATGTTCACCTGATCATCCATTATACGGTAACGCTGGTTGTATTGTACCAACTTTTGATTCTGGTAGTTTATATTTGGAAGAATCATTCAAGAATAATGATGGTGAAGCAACATTTGAACAAATTAAACTTCGTGGTTCTATTGGTAGTAGTGGTCCATTCTTATTGGTATTTAAACCTTCAATTCCATCAGCACCATCCATTGAACAATTGAAAGTTGAATTTTTCTATCAAAATCAAAAAGAATCACTCGACAAGAAAATTAAACTTCAACAAGAACGTGTTCTTTTAGGTAGTGAAATCAATGAAATTGACAAAGAAATTGATGAACTTCGTGATCAACAAACTAGAATTCTCAATGATTATCAAAATTCCAAATGTCAGGCAGATGATATATTCAATCAATTGGTAAATCTTTTTCCAAATATTGGTGCAGATGCAAAAACAAATCCAGAAACTATTAAACGTTTAATTGGTACTACAAATCAAGAAATTGATGATATGTCATCTGGTCCACGTAGACGTTCACCTTTTCCTTCAAATCCAACTTCTCGTGAACTTTTAGATAAATCACGTTCAAATTCAGATTCTGGTATCGTTGGTATCATCATGGATATTATTTGTGTTGAGGATGAACGTTTAGGTACTTGTTTATCAAACTTTTTAAAAAGTAAAATGGAAGGTTGTGTATTTCAAAATAAATTCAAATTTGAAGAATATTATAATCATTATAGTAATAATCGTTCAACTCAACCTGTATTCTTTATTTCATTAGATTCATTAATTCCATTTATACCAAAATCAAAAAGATTTAACAACAATAATAATAATAGTCAGTCTCAAGTCAGCAATAATACTCCACCAAATCAATTAGAAATTTCAACTTTTGAAGGAGCACCATTAAATGGATTTAAAGGTCATGTTGTAAATATAATTCAATTACGTGAAAAACATGAATATCTTAGAGCAACACTTTGTTTCACACTTTTCAAAGAAACAATGATTTTTCAAACAGTTAGACAAGGTTTAGATTATAAAAATTATTTGGCAACTAAAAAGATTCATTCACCACCAATCATTTGTTTAGAAAATGGTGAATTTTTAGATTCATCTGGTTTTGTTGAAATTGGTCGTAACAATTCAAACACTAGACCTCCACAATTCATTCTTGGCCAATTACCAATCAATGAATCTGCTGAATACTCTCAATTGAAATTAAAGAAAAACGTTTTGGAGGAGTATAGATTAATTAAACATAAAATGCATTCATCAAAAAAAGGTTCTGAAGTTCAAGATTATATCACTAAAATTGATCAATTAAAAAATACTAAAAAAGATAAAACAATTCAATTACAATCAGTTACAAAAGAAATTTCAAGTTTAGATTAATTAGAAATATAATAATAAATAAATAACAACAATAATAAATAATATATATTTTTTTTTTTAAAATTGTTATAATAAATAAATTTTAAAAAAAAAAATAAAAAATAAAAATAAAAACAAAAAAATTAAAAAAAACACACACACACACACATACATCCTATATAAATAAATATCTCATTGATTGCGTTATATTTTCGAAAATCTGTTAAATGATTTTATTTAACCCCCAAATAAATTTTAAATAAATATAAACGTAATTTTTTTTTTTTTTATCTCTATTGGATTATATTTATTTGTTTTTATTTATATATCTTTAAATGAAATTATTATTACTTTTATCTGTTTTATTTATAAATTATCAAATAATAAATGGATATGGGGAGTTAATTAAAAAATGGAGTGAAAGAGAATTATTGTAAGATAGTTAAATTTTATTGTTAATGGAATAGATTACTAATTGTTTTTTATTTTGTTACTTTATAGGGTAATGATGAATTGTTTAAGAATGAATTCTAATCAATATAAATTAAATTTTATGAATGGATTTAAAAATTTAGAAAATGTAATTAGTTATAAATATTATCATGATCAAATGAATTTGTGGCCATTGGAATTTAATGAAATACTAGGTGAAATGGCATTTGATCATTCAATTGATATGTCTGTGAATTCAGATTGTTTTACAAATGAAAATTGTAATGGTACTTATTCATTTTATGATAGAATTGATAATTGGAAATGTGATGAAAATATACAAGAACATATTTATAAATCAACAACTTCAAATAATTCATACAAAGCAATTAATAGATTATTATGTAGAAATCAATTAAATTGTTTAAATGATGATGATCCTGATGTCGGTGATTTTCGTGATAGAGTAATGGGTAAATCTATAAATTATTTTGGTTCTGGTATTGCATACAATTCAACAAGTTCAACATGGTATTATACAATGGATTTTAGTGAAACCTCTTGTACCACCACTAATGGATCAATTGATAAATCAATTATATCTGCATCTCATACTTTTAAATATGATAAAGATCCATATGGTACAATTCATTTCATTGCTAATTATTTCAATTCAAATCATTCTATTAATTCAATTAATTTATATATCCACAGTAATAATCAACAATATGTATATAGTTTGAATAAATTATATTCAAGTGATAGTGTTGGTAAATCAACATCAAATGGTGTATATACTGTAACTTTATCATCATACAATCCATGTGATTATTATTATTTTAAAGTTGCAACTGTTTCTGGTAAAACCCAAAGGTATCCCACAACTGGTTATTTAATAATAGTAGATTATAAAAATAATTGTAGTTCTTCATCATGGTCTTTAAATAGTAATATATTTAATAATAACAACAACGATAACAATAACAATTTTAATTATTTATTAAATAATCAAAATTTAAATTTATCAAATGAAATTGACCAAGATAAAAGTAATTTTAAAAATTCATACAACTATCAATCAAATAATCAATTGAGAGTAGTAAATTAATCAACAATTTTAATAATATTTATTTTAATTTTAATAATAATTTTATTTTAAATAAAAAATACAATACATATTTTATTTTATTTTATTTTATTTTATATTTTACATTCTACTTGATAATCTAATATTTAATTAGCGTTCTTTTCTTTTCTTTTTAATTAAAATAACAGAAGCAATGGTCGCAGCTACACCAACTGATAATATTACATCAACTGGAATTACATAATTTGCACGTTTGCTGTCATTTGAATCACATGATGATTTAAAATCACTTGATAATAATACTGAAAAGTCAGGATCTACAATTGCTTGTTTTTTGAGGTGTGGAAGATTTAAAGTGACTTAAATTTATGAACTATCAATTTGTTTGATACAGTTGTACTAAGATATGTTGAAACACTGAGTCAGAAGGTGTTAGATATTTTGAAACACTGAATCAGATGGTCTTAGATATTTTGATATAATTTAAATTTGATTTATCGTTGTAGTTATCTATATTTAATTCAGAATCTTTTGAATTACAATCATCATTATCACCAATATCTAAATTTTGATTTGATGATGATATTAATTCTAATTTTAATGTATTTATATTATTATCATATGTATAATTTCAAATTGAAATCGAAAATTTAACGGAACCACTTGATACCAGGAAATCAACACCCACAAACGAATATGATTTAACATTTAAATCTTTAATTTCTTTAATTTTACATATTACTTGACAATTTGTATCTTGAATAGATTGTATAAAATTGTATCTATTTACTTTATCTGATAATGTTGTATCAAATTTCCAATTCTTTTTTAAATTATAATCTTGAATTACTGACATTGGCCATTGACTTTGTTACAAGTTCCATGTGATAATGAACTAAAACAATCATTAGGACATGGTGTATCATCACTTGTATTAATATATTCATAATCTGTAATTACTGAAATTCCATTTTGAGTTACATTTGTTGATTTTATACCTTCACCATTGAAAACTGCTTCAGTTCCTTAAGTTGTTGAAGATGATGCACTTTGATAAGGAATTGAACAATCATCATCAGTCCATTTATTTATTTTATAATATAACATATACCATTAGCTTCACCAGTACAATTTGATGGACACATTATATTATTTGTAGCACCAAAACTCATACATCCAACAATAAAAACGGCTTTTAAATAGTTTTAGTAGATTTAATTCATTTTTGCAATTATTATTATTTTTTAAATAAAAAACACATAGTTTACTTGTAATCAACATCATCATAAAAAGCTTCTGTAACAAATGAAAATCTTTCAAGATTTTCAAGATATGACATTTTAACAACTGAATTGTTTGTAAAGTACTGTAAAAAAAGATTAGTAAATAGCAATTGTATATGTTGGTGATTGAGATGGTGATGTCTAAACATTACTTACAAACTATTATATGGAGCAATAGGTTTAGTTATAGCAGTGATACCAGTAACATCATAATAACTAGCTTTTGTAGCTGTTAGATGTTTCCATGTCATGGAAGAAAAATATAAAATATCAGTTCATTTAAAGATACTCCTATAGGTATTTCTTTTGTTTTTCCATAAATATATTATCTAAAAAATAATTTATTAGTTTTTTTTAAAAAAAGATAAATTAATTTTATAAGTACCACCAATGAATTGATATGCAGCAACTATATTAAATTTTTTGACCTAATTTGAAAAACACTAATAACCATTTTTTTTTAAAATTTTATAAATATCAGCAAACAAAATAAAATAAAAATTAAAACAACAGATATTTTTAAATGACATATGTTACTACATTTAATTATTTATTATTTTTGGTTGTTGAGGTGTTTCAATCACTTTATTTTCTTTATAAAATTTCCATATAATAATTGAACTAAATAAAGTAATACAAACAATACATCCATTAACAGCATAAGGTAATTGAGGAAAATAAAATTTAGAATTACTTTCTCTTGATATCGAATACATGTAAATATCATTTATAACTATTGCACCAATAAAACCAAATACTGATCCAATTACTTGTATACCAGTTAATACCAGTCCTTGTATATCAGATGGTATAGAAATTGATATTAAACTTTGAATTAAATTACTATTATTTGGTTCATACGCTACCAATACACAACCTATAATATATAAATATTGACTATATCCTGACAATATAAAAAATAAATGGCCAATTAAACTAATTATAAATCCCAATGTAATTAATTTTCTTACAGCTAATAAAAGTATATATTAGTGCATGTACTGTTCAGTTATTTATAAAAGTATGTATTTTTGGTACATACAAAAATATTTTAATAAAATTGGTATTAAAATTGAACCCCACATTGTCATCATTATACCATAAAATGAAAGAAATAATCCATTTTGTTTTGCGCTCCAATCATATGTTAATTCACTATAATAATAATAAGTTCTTATAAAATCTAAACTTGAATATGCAATTGATACAAATAATAAAATTATACATGTTAGGTATCCATTTATTGTGAATAATACTTTAATCATTTTTAATGGGTTTGAACTTGTTGTAGTTTTTTTAATTTTATTTTCAAATTTTGCAATGTCAATACTTTCAGGTATGACAAATGGTAAAGTAATTGAAATTAATACCAATGTTATAAATGAAACGTATATTGGTAAATACACATTTGAAAATGATGATGTTAAAAATGCGTATACCAATGGACCAAATACTACACCTGCACCTGTTGATAATCCACCACCTAATGAAAATAATAATGATACATGATCATCATCATCAGATATATCAGCAATATATGAAAATACAGCAGGTGTAATTACCATTGCCATACCTGATACTGTATGTGATATATAATAGTATATTAAATTATGTGTCAACATTGTTATATAACACACAGCAATATCAATTATAGTTACACCTATACCAATTAATAATATTGGTTTTCTACCATATCTATCCGATAATACTCCCAATAATGGTCCAAATAAAAACCTATAAAATAAATTAAATTAATATTTCATTTCACAATATCACATGGTATTGTAATATATTTGTATAAGTGCTTACATTGAAATATATGGAAGTGCATCAGAATATGATTTATAGTATGATGCTTTTGATTGTTGTTCTGATTTTGATAATTCAGGATATTTATATGATACATAATTCAAAAATACACTGGGAAGGAATGAACCATATAAAAACATTGACATTATAATTATTGAAAATAAAAGATACACAATAATTACTTCTTTTTTATATTTATGTTGTAATATTGATTTTTTATTTATTGTTTTTTGATCTTTTAATAGATAATCTGTTTCATTACTTTTACAAGTTATATTATCATGATCATAATCTTTATCATCCTCTTTATTTTTTAACATTGTTTGATTATTTATTTTTCATTTGTGGTTTTTAATATAAAAAATCAAAAATATCGGTTTGTCTTATTTTCAGACTTTTTACACAATGCAAATTAAAAAAAAATGGATTTTTTAAAAAAAAAAAAAAAAAATTATCATTTTTTTCAAATAATGAAGCTCACAAGAGATTTTATGTACAAATCAATTAAATGTATATCACTTTATAAAATAATAACAACAAAAATAAAAATAAATAGAAGAGGTATCTTTAATTTAAAAAAATTTGTATGTTTATTTATGATGGTGGTGTATTAGTTGTGTGTTTTGATTTTATTTTTGTAATTCAATTATTTCTTTCCAACTTTTAGTTTTTTTATTTTTAAATACTAAAACTGTAGAGATTACAACTGGAATTAGTTGAATTACACAAAGACCCATTGCAATAGTTACAATTATCCAACCTAAATCTGGTTTCCATTTATATTCAATAGTTTTATAACTATTGAAACCTCTGCCAAAGAATGAATTACAATAGGTTGATTCGCAAATTGGTGGTAAAAAATCTTTATTTTTTCTAAAATCTTCAGTTAATTGAAATGCCATAAAACTTGAAATAAAGTACATTATTGCACTTGATATATTAAATACCAATATTGTAATAGTTTTATTTACAGATTTCTTTGATAGGAATACCTGAGCTAATAAATTTACAAAAGTAAATCCCATACCCAATATTAAAAAGTAAAAACAAATTTGTAATGTATGATGAATTTCCCTTAATTCACCATTATTTGTAAAATATGTTCTTGTTATCATTGTAATTGTTGATTCTGTTTCTGCATTTACTTTTTCACTCTTTTCATTTTCATAATAGTTTATAAAGTATCTTTTTTCATTGGTAATTGTATTTGATTTATTTACAGATTTAATATGATACCATGGTAATATAATTGATACTGCTGAAATTGATAAAATTATAATACTAAATAATGTCGAAATTCTCCACAAATATGATCCCATTTTCTATAAAATATATAGTAGCAATTATGTTTGTATATATAAATAAAAATTAAAATAAAAATAAAATATTTTCTGCGTACTTTTTTTTTGTTTTTTTTTTATTATTATTAAAATATAAACAATTTACTACTATCGATTAGGGGTGTTTATATATAAAAATATTTTTTATTACTTTTTTGTAGTTTGAATGTGTGTTGTTGTTATATAAAAATATTAATAAATTGTGTGTATGCATGCTTGTGTATGTTTTGTTACAAATTATTTTAATGATACCATATCTACAATAAAAATATATATTTTTTTTATTTAATTAAATTTCCCAAATTGAAAAAATAAATACTGGTATATACTTGTATGATGAACGGAAATAATGATGATTTAAATATTATCTCTTGCATGTGGTAATGGTGGTAATGGTGGTAAATTATTATTATTAATGTTACTGGTATTGTTATTGTTATAATTATAATTTTGACTATCGTTATATTGTTGTGGTAAATTATTATTACGTGGTGGTGGAATTGGATAATTATTTATATTATCATTTGATTTATAATTGTTACTATTTTGTTCAGCTTGTTGTTTATTATACTGTTCATGTAATTCTAAATCTGGTTGTCTATTTCTTTTTCTTTTTTCTGTACTAAAAGAACATAATGTAACAATATTAAAAAATGTTAAACCACCTAAAAATACAAGATCAATAATTCCATTGGCTCTAACTAAACTACTTAATTGTGATCTTTTATACTGCAAGTATTTACTCCGAATTGTTAATATAATATACAATATTATTATTTTGTTAACATTTCTATTTAAATACTTACACATGTTCTATCATCTTTAATAAAAATTGAAATTATAAATATTGTTATTGAAATTGCAATGAAAAATAGAAATGAACACCAAATTATATTTCTTTTTCTATCAGAACTACATTATATAATATATGAGTATTAGTAATGTATATATATGCGTACATATTTATATAGCTACTTACAATACCCAATTTCTTTTAAATTTAAAATGAAAAAAGAAACCGAAACATGTGTTACAAATGAAAATCAATGAATAAATGAATAAGAATGCAATTGAAGTTGAACAATCGGCATTGAAATATAATGCAATGAATAATACTGATATACCAAATGTAAATGCATTACAAAGTATTGTCCAAACAACTAACCATGGAAATGAATTTAACTTTTTACTTTTTGAACTTTCAAAAATACTATTACTTCTTTTTAATTGTGATTCTCCTACACCACTACTTTCTGTCATAGCCATATCTTTTACTGCCATCTATTACTATATATAATATGGTGTATAAGCACAGATAGATATTTTTATAAAAAATAAAAATATAAAAAATAAAATTTATAAAAACACACACTCGTCCATACATTTGAATTTATTTTCTATAAATTTATAATTTAATAAAATTTCAAAACACACACACATTCAATAAATTTATTGGGGGTTCAATTAAAGAAATGAAATTCATATAAAAGAATAAATAATTTTTTATAATTTTTATATTTTTTATTTGTGTTGCTTATTTTGTTTTTATTTTAAAAAGTAATATTATAATGATTAAATACATTTTTAATTGATTCAATATGTATGTTTATAAATTTATCTTGGAAACCTTCAGTACGATTTTTGATATAACCCAATGAATTCGTTAAACTTGTTTTTGCAAATTGAAAATTTGAAAATTCAATAAATGTTTTAAATGATTCTGAATCTAAATTCTTTAATGCAATTAAAATTAATTCAATTGAATATTCAAATATTCTTTGATTTCCATTTTTACCATTATTATCATCATCACCACAACAATCATCATCATCTTCAAAATTTGTTTTGGTTGGAGAATTGTCAATTGTTTTACTATTTGAATTATCTTTAAATAATTGTTTAATGTGTTTCAATTGTTTGAAAAGTAAATTAAAATGTTTGATTTCTAAAAGATATATTAACGTTTTGTTTAAAACTATATTGTACTCTACAAATTCTGAATATTTGTTTACATGCAAATGAACTAATTGTTGAATTAAATTCTCCAATATATTATTAAATGCTTCACCATTGTTTGTTCCATAAATATCATCATCCCCAACAACACCAACACCACCAAGTAAATATTCAAATGTGAATATTCTTGGATCAATTAAAGGAATGAAATCCAATGCTTCATATTCTTCTTTACTACCATCATCATTTAATAATGGTTTATAATTAATATAATCACCATCATTATCACCATCTTCTTCTATATAATCGTGGTCTACCAATTGTTGTAATTTCATTATAAACATTAATAACCTTGGTGATTTTAATAATATATAATAATATGATTGAAATGTTGAATGTTCAAATTGAAATGATTCATCAAGATTATTGATAATGAAATTACGAATAAATTTAACATTTACAATACTTGTAAATTTACTTCTAATTAATTTATTTAATAAATAATTAACCACAACTGAAATACAATTATAATATCTTTCAAAATTACCATCATTACCATCACCATTACCTTTAACTTGTTTATCAATATTAAATTGATTAACTAACTGTTGAATAAATGTAATTATTGAATTTGGTGATTCATTTGATGTATTATAAAATGGACCATAATCATCATAACTACTATCCAAGTAAAATAAACATTTATGTTGATGATTAATTGGTTCATCAATATCAGGTTTAAGGTGATAATAACTTTCATCTCTTTGGTTAAATGTACATTTATTCCAACTTTCCAAAAATAAATTTGAATTTGTTTTCATTGGATTGAAATTATTATCAATAAATAATTGAAATGCAATCAATGAAAAATTACTTGTATATTCTGAAAATAAATCAACTGATGATCCAAGGTATTTATTAAAATTAACATCTAAATTTGATAATAATGATGATGGTAATCTTGATATTGCTTCTTGTTGTTGTTGATTTTTAATTAATTTTGGTAAACTGATTTTAATAAAATTTGACAATGAAACTAATTTGAAATTTGTTGTATTTAAATGGTTATAAAATTGAATAATTCTTTCGGTTGTATTATCATCATTGACTTCACCAAGATATTCTAGTATTTTTGAACAGTACTCGTTTATAATTTCTAAATCTTTAGTATTGGCAAACCCAATTGAAAATTGTTGACATTTAATTAACAATTCAATATCAAACTTTAATACTGCTTGTTTGAAAAATTCACCAACATAATGTTTGATAACATTAATATATTTAATGTATTGTTTTTCATAGGCATATTCCAATAATTCAATATTTCCAAATTTGGTACTTGAATATGAATTAGGATACTCGTGATTATTTTCAATTAACCAATCAATTGATGATTTATCCTTTAACACATTATCACGATTATAAACTAATAAATTCCATGGTTTGTTTAAAAATTGAATCAACTTTTGGTTTTTAATATTTGATGGTGAAATTGCATTTACTAAAGTTTGATATTGTTCTTTTGATTTTGATAAATTGATATAATTATATAATTGGTCATCTGCCATAAGGTTTTCAAATAATTGATAGTTGGTAGTATAAATTTCAATAAAGCTAACCATTTCTTCATTACTTCTTTTACTTGTAATTTCTTTATTATAATTTAATTGAATTAATGTTTTTATTTTACCATTTATTGAATTAATATCATGTAATGATAATAAATATTGTAATGAATTTACACTAAATGATTCCAATGCATATTTATAAATTATATTTAAATCTGTTCCATCCAATGGTGTATCATGTTTAACAAGATAATTTTGTTGTTCCTTTGTATCATCATTTATAATACTAATACCACCAGCGTTATCATAATATGCTAAATAACATTTACTATCATCGCCATTATGAAATATTTCTTTTAACTTTTCAAAACAAATTGATGTTTTGTCTCTAAAATGGACTACAAATAATTCTTTATTAATTTTATTGAAATAACCCAATTCCAATAATCTACTTCTAACTTTTTTTGAACGAATATCTAATATATTATGAGCTTGTAATTTATTAACTTGTTCATCAACTTGATCTTGACCATTATTATTATTTTTAATTTCTTGACTACTACCATTTGATAATTTAAATTTTTTATTTGATTGCGGTGGTATGTTGTATAAATGAGTATTATTTAAAATGAATTCCAATATTTCATCTCTTTTATAACTCTTAAATGCATTAAAAATTGAATTGTTTTTAAATTCTGATGTTGATGTTAATGGAGTGATGATTTCGTTTAAAATGATTCCAATATCCAATGGTGATAAATATTGAAATAAATCTTTTATATGATTGCATTGTATTGGAATATATTGATTTAATAATTTAATTAATTCTAAATTTTTATATTGAAATACCATTGAATGTAACCCATCCATACTTTTTAATTGATTTAATTTATATTTAAATAATAATTGAAATATTTCAAATGATTTAATTCTTTCAATTTCAATTTCTTCTTTTGTTCTTTTATCATTATCATCTTTTTTACTTTCATCGAAATTAATAAACCATATAATGAATCAATTTCAATATATTCACCAGCTTCAATTTTACATTTTAATAATGAATATTGTTTCTTTTCCACCATCCATTCAAATGAATCTATATGTTTGAATTTTATCTTTTTTTCATATTGTTTACGTTCATCAAAAATATACCATTCACCAATTTCAATGTATTCAATTATATAGTGAAATAAATATTTATTATGAATTACTTTCCAAAATAATATTTCATTATTACTATCATTATTATTATTATTTTTATTATTATTATTATTATTATTATTATTACTATTATTAATCATACTAGTACCAACATCCAACAAATTACGGAAATTTGAAGAACCTGAACCATTTTGA
>JABXES010017235.1:0-18356 GCA_013375695.1 Dictyostelium brefeldianum | reverse complement strand
CTGGTGTATCCCATTCAGGTGTATTTGCTTTGAATTTGATAGTACCTGTTATAACGTGATAGAATGGTGATGAGGTAGTTGGTTTTGAACTAAATGGTAGCAAATTACGTTGACTAAGGATTGAATCAAGTTCGTCTTTAGTTGCTTTTACTGTTAAGATGTTCTTTTTACGGTAGTAGTTCGCAGTGTTGATCTTTGACATTGATAACATTGTTTGGATGTTGTCGTTGATTTGATTTTCGTTTTTGAATGCGAAATTGACAAAGATTAATTGTTTTCTTTGAATGGTGTTAGTTTTGAATGGTGGTGGTTCGGGACGTGCGTCATATGGTATGGATTCATTAGCTGTTGCTATCCATATGTTGTCTAGTGTGCGACTTGTTGTAGTTTCAGTTGTTGTAGTAGTTGTTGTTGTGTTACTATCTGTTGATGTTGTAGTGTTGTTTATTGGGGATGATGTATTGTATGTTGTTGCTATGGATCTTTCTGTAGATGTGTCATCCGATGGAGATGTCATATTATCTGTATTTATATTCGGTGTGTTGGTGAATTCAACATCGACCATTGTTAGATTATATATATATCGATAGTCCTTGCGGAGCTGATCAAAAATATGGTGTATTTGGCGAAAATGGGTGGAGTTATGGAGAGATAGGGGTGATTTATTGTTTATTTATATAAATTCGTATTTATTTCTATCTGTTGTATCCCAATAAGACTTTTCACTCTTCAAGATCTTTAACCATTTGAAAAAAAAAAGGTTTATTCAGAGCGGGAATCGAACCCACGGCCTAATCCGTGTTAAGGATTCGTGATAACCAACTACACCATCCGAACGTTGCTATGACTTTTTTAATAATATGGGTAACTTGTAAGGGGAACTGATGGAGTCCGATGGAGACATTCAATCCAACCATGAAGTGCCACACAATTGTCACCTGATGAGATCCAGGTATTTACATATATTGTAAAGAAGACTAAAAAGGAAGGGATTATAATATCAATCAATCGAATCTGGGGAATGATTGTAAGAACCATCCGACGACAAAGGTCGACAGGACACCCTGGTACGATACAACACCGTTGGTTAGTCAGAGCGAAAGCGCTGGCGAGACGTCTCAAATAACGGAAGGAACAAAAAAGGTTCTGGGCCGTCGCGTCCAGGAATGGACGGCGCGAGAGTTGAGAGCGGATGTCGGTCACGAAAGACAAATTTAAACTTTTATAAAGAACCAATTGATATGAAGCTATAGCACCAGTTTGGACAGATGGCATTCTTAATTTAAATAATAAATCTGTTAATTCTCCATCTTTTGATACAATGAAACTAGTTTCATTGTTAATATTCATTAATTCTCTAATTGAATCTCTTATGGTCAACTTCTCTTTCCCATTGCCGGATTGTGGTTCTCTGCTATTGTAATTGACTATAAATCAGAATAAATAAATCAACTAGATTCTCTATAACCATTAGATGTGTTACCTAAAAAATAAATAAACTAGTTTCACTTTGCATACTGTTTTTAAAATATACAATTATTATCCTTTTATTGTGTTGACTTTTAATCTAATACCTAAATCTCTTTTTAAAATTTTCCATTGTTTCATTGTCAGTTGCTTTATCTTCATTCTTTTGTTTTTTATTATTTACATCTGCAGACACCACAAAACCATTAGTAAACAATATTATTATTATACTATTGTTATTAATAGTTTAGGAAATACATACGTCTATTATGATATTGATAATTTTGATTAAAATTTTGAGGAGTTGATAATTTTTCATAGTTTTTAGGTTGTTTATCTAAAGCATCTTTAGCTTTTTCAGTTTCAACTATATTTTTAAATTTAAAAGTATCTGGTAATTGTACTTCAGCAATACCAGCAACCCAATTTGTTTTCTCTTCTTGTTTCTTTTGTTGACCTTTTAAATGTTCAGGTGTTTCAAATAATGATTCTTGTTTAATACTACTATTGTTTTGTTGTTTGGTCATATCATTACTATCTTCATTATTACCACTATTATCACTTACTCCTTCTTCACCATTATTATTATTGTTATTTTTTAATTTCCTTTGTTGTTCTAATTGTTGTTGTTGTTGTATTTGTTGTTTTTTTATTTCTAATTGTTCATTTACATATTTCTCTAAATATATATTAACATCTTGTTTATCTTGATGAACAGTGAATGAATCGTCCAGTTTATTTTCCAATTCTCTAAAAGTATGTTTTACATGTGGACCTTCTGCTAATACACCAACGTTTACACCTTTACCTTTTTCTCTTAATTTTTGTTTTTCTTTTGTTAATTCTAATAATTCTGATAGTGTATTTTCTTCTTCAACTTTATCTTCACCATTATCACAACCACCTATATCTTTACTTTCATTATTATCTTCTTCTTTATTTACTTTTCTTAAATTTCTATTTTTTATTGGTTTTTTAAATACTATAGGAGTTATTGGTTTATCGTTATTTTCGTTCATTTTATTTATTTGTTTGTTGAAAAAAAACAATGACACAAAAAAATTTAAATTTTTGAAAAATTATTTTTTCATTTTTCAATTTAATTTCAGCAAAAACGTGATGATTTATAATAAAATTAATAAATTTAATAAAATATTATTAAATAAATATTATTCAACAATATCAAATGTAGTTATAAATAATAAACATTATTTAAAAAGTAGTAATGGAGATGGTATATGGGAATTAATAGTTGGTATTGAAGTACATGCACAAACTAAAAGTAAAGAGAAATTATTTTCAAATTCATTAAATATTGGGTCGATGGAAGGATTTAAAGCCAATTCAAGAGTTTCATATGTAGATGCAGCATTTCCAGGATCATTACCAGTATTGAATGAGAAATGTGTTGAACAAGCAATTAAAACTGGATTAGCAATTGATGGTACAATTAACAAGTATAGTTATTTTGATAGAAAACATTACTTTTATCAAGATTTACCACAAGGATATCAAATTACTCAATTAAATGAACCAATAGTTAAAGGAGGTACAATTGAAATCCAAACAAAAGATGGTAGAGAAAAGAATATTAGAGTATCACATATTCAATTAGAACAAGATTCAGGTAAATCAATACATGATCAACATCCAACTAAATCATTAGTTGATTTGAATAGAGCTGGTATAGGATTAATGGAAATTGTATCACAACCTGATTTTACATCATCTGAACAAGTTGGGTTGTATATATTGAAATTACAACATTTATTAAAACATATTGGTAGTAGTGATGCAAATATGCAATTTGGTGAAATGCGTTGTGATGTTAATATATCAGTACATAAACCAGATACTCCATTTGGAACAAGAGTAGAATTAAAGAATATGATATCTTCAAAAGCAATTGTATCAAGTATAGATGCTGAAGTTGAAAGACAAATTAATATATTGGAACAAGGTGGCGTGATTAAACGTGAAACTAGAGGATTCAATCAAGATACTGGCGAAACATATCATCTTCGTACAAAGGAGGATGAAGTTGACTACCGTTTTTTCCCTGACCCTGATTTACCACCATTAATAATTTCACAACAACGTATTGATACCATTCGTTCACAATTGGGTGAACTTCCACAACAATTAAAAAATAGATTAATCAAACAATATTCATTATCAGATTACGATGCATCATTATTAATTCAAGATTTAAATATTTCAAAATTCTTTGAACAATCAATTACATTTGAAAATTCAACTGGAAACAAATTACCAAGAGATTTAAAAAAGATAACTTCATTTTTATTGCGTGATGTATTTTCTTGGTTAAATCAAAATAATATAACCGATTTTTCAACACAAGTAAATTTAACAATTTCTCAATTTACTCAATTAATTGATTTAATTGAACAGGGTTACTGTTCTTCAAATATTGGTAAATCAATATTATTTCAAATACTAAATGGTGATAAAAGAACACCAAAAGAAATAATTGATTCACAAGGTTTATCTCAAATTTCTGATGATTCATTATTGGAAGATTTAATCAATCAGTTATTAGCATCACATCAAAAAGAAGTTGATGAATATCATTCTGGTAAAATTAGAGTTTATAAATTTTTCATTGGTGAAATCATGAAAAAAACAAAAGGTAGATCAAATCCTGAAATTGTAAATAATTTATTAAAATTAAAATTAGAAAATTTAAAAAATAAATAAATATAATAATTACAATAATATAGCAACCCTTTTTTTAAATATTTATACTTTTTTTTTATTTATTGTTCACCTTTCTTTTTAAAATTTGCTTTATCAAATTCAATTGAAATTGCAGAAGTATCATCAGATGCATTCATAAGAAATCCATTTAAATATTTTTGAGCTTCCATCGATGATGTTGTATCATTGAAATCACAAAAACACATTGGTAATTTGTTTTCTTTGTTTATTAATCTTATCCCAACAAATCCTCTCATAAATCTAAATAAAATTGATAATTCTCTTTCTGTAACATCTTTTGGTAAATTTGAAACAAATAATGTTGGACATGATATATTATTTGGTTTTGATTTTCTTCCATTACTATTATAATTGTTACTATTATTATAATTATTATTATAAGGTGTTGATGTTGATGGTGTAGATGAATTAAAGTTATTATTATTATAACTACTACCACCACTATTACCAACTACACTATTATTAACTCCACCATTATTATTGTGGTTGTTATTATTATTGTTGTTGTTACTGTTATTATTATTATTATTATTATATGACATTTGATATGAAGATGAAGATGAAGATGAAGATAATGATAGTCTCTGTAAGATGTTGGTTTGGTTAATGTTTGTTTCATTTATTAAAATCAAAATGTACATTAAAAAAAGATAAAACTTACATTATTATTATAATTATCTCTACCACCACCACTATTACTACTATTATAACTACTGCTGCCACCACTACTATTTCTATTACTACTATTAAAACTATTTCCATTACTATTAACATAACCACCACTATTACAACTACTGCTTCCACTTCCACCATTATTATTATTGTTATTATTAAAACTAATACTTCCATTGTAACTATTTCCATTACTTATAACATTACCATTACTACTGCTACTATTATAACTACTATTATTACTACTATTACCATTACTACTGTTATTATTATAGTTTTTATTATTAGATTGATGATATGAAGAAGAAGATGATGAAGAAGATGATGACGATGTAGAATAACCTCCATAGTTGTCAGAACGAACTCTTTTTCTATCTTGATTATAATATTGTTGTGATTGTGATTGTTGGTATATTGGCGATGGTGTAGTTGGTAAAGGTTGTTGTGATGTTGAAATATATTTTTTATTATGGTGATCTACACTTTGCTCTATTATACCTTCTTCTTCATAATCTCTTTTTTTACTAGTATATTCAACAACTGCATTAATACCACTATTTCCAATGTTATTATTGTTGTAGCTATTGTTGTTATTATTGTTTATATTATTGTTGGAATTGTTGATATTATTGGTGTTGTTATTGTTGGTATTGTAGATGTTATTGTTGGTGTTGCCATTGTTGTTATTGATTGTATTGTTATTGTTATTGTTAGAACCACTATTACTATTTCCAACACTATTACTATTGCCAACACTATTACTATAATCTCTATTTTCATTGCTACTAATACTAATTCTACTTATATTGCTAATGTTGCTATTACTATTGTTATTGCTATTGCTATTGTAATTGTTATTGTAGCTATTGTTATTGTTGTAGCTATTACTACTATTTTGCCTCTTGTCATAATCTTCAATACTATTACTATCATTATCAAAATTTCTATTCTTTTATTTTATTATGTTAATATTGATTAACTTTTTTAAACATCCTCTATCCTATAATATTATTACTATTTACACTATTATTTTTAAAACAAACTTTATCATAATCTATTGTTAATGGTCTATCATTAGCTGTAAACTTATAACCTTGAAATTTAATTAAAGACATTGTTGCAAATTCTTTATCTTTATATTCTACAAATGCATAATGTTGTTTCTATTACACAATACAATATAACATGTATTAATATATTTATATACACATATAAACACACATCACATGATAAGTGGTAGTTACTCTTCTCATTGTTAAATAACCTGGACAACTTCTAAATAAATTTTCAAAATTTTCATATGAAATATGTTGAGGAATATCTTTAACAAATATAACTCTTGTTGCTTTATTTGAGCCCATCATTGTATACATTGTTGACATATTTAAATTATAAATGTATCCATATAAATGCGAAATGAAATAAAAAAAAAAGTTTTATTTTTTGTTACAAAAAAAAATCAAAAAAAATCAAATTCAAAGCAAACCACAAACAACATAACCACCAATTTTACGTTTTTCATATAATTTAAATGTGTAAATTAATTAATAGTAATAATAGTAATATTGTTATAAACAATTTAAATTTAATTAAAAATGGGTTTAGAAAAGAGTTTCCATATCAAGGTAAAATCAATTGGTTTCCTGGTCATATGATTAAAAATAGGAAATTGATTAGTGAAACAATGAAATTTATAGATGTGGTATTAGAAGTTAGAGATTCGCGTGCACCTATATCAACTGAAAATCCAATTTTATCTGAAATTTTAAAAGGTTCACCCAGAAAAACAAAAGTTATCATATTTAATAAAAGTGATTTATCAAATCCACAACTTGACAAATCAATAAAAGATCATTTCAATAAACAAGATCAAATTGTACATTTTTCACAATCATCTCAATCAAAACATAGTGGTACAAATAATATTGGTAGCAATAGTGGTAATATAATAAATAAAACAAATCCAAAACATCCATGGCAATTAATAATGAAAGCAGTTGAATTACATTATAAAAGATTTCCACCAATTAATAATATGACAAGTAAACCAATTAAAAAATGTGTTAATATGTTGATTTGTGGATTACCAAATGTAGGTAAATCAAGTTTTATCAATGCGGTTAGAAAAGCAAGTAAAGTAACATCAAATTCAAAATCTGCAAAAACCGGTGCATTACCTGGAGTAACAAGACACATTAGTGGATTTATAGCATCAGATGATCCACCAATATTCATTGTTGATACACCTGGTATTATGATACCTGGTAATTTAGATTCAACTGAAACTACATTAACATTAGCATTATTAGGTTGTATTAGCGAAAAGATAGTTGATCAAGTTTCACTAGCTGATTTCCTACTATTTAAATTAAATTCAATTAATAATTTCAATTATTTAAAATTATTACAAACCAATGATAATAGCAACACATCAGAATTTGAACCAACTGATGATATTTATAAATTCCTTACATTGGTTTCATCACGTCATAAAATGGTTATGCAAAATAATAAACCTGATTTTGAACAAGCTTCAAAATATTTTATATCTCAATATAGAGATGGTAAATTTGGTCATTTTACATTAGATTCAATGCCACCTCCTCCACCTTCTTCAATACCCACTCCTGTAAATAATTAATAAAATAGTGTGTAAATATTTTGCGCCTTTTTATAAAAATACATTTTCAAATTTGAAAAAACTTTATTTTTTTTTTTTTTTTGTTTTTTTCGTGATTGTTATCGATCAAAAAAATAGATATTTGTGTGGAGATAGAGATACAGAAAAGATAGATGATTAAAAGTTCAACTAGAATGACATCGGATCCAATATTACAAGAAATTGAATCAAATAAAGTAGAGATAGGAAAATATGCATCATGGACAGTATCATCTGCAAAACCAGGTTCTGGTGTTGATCAATTAAGAGATAATAATTTAGAAACTTTTTGGCAGTATGTTTTATTGATATTAAAAATGAAATGTATATATATCTACAATAGTTTAATATTAAACTAACACACATACAAATCTTTTTTTTGTTATCTAAAAAATACAGATCAGATGCACAACAACCACATCATATAACTATTCAATTCCCAAAGAAATATTTTATTGAAAATTTATTAATTCATTGTGATTATAAATTGGATGAAAGTTATACGCCTTCTAAAATATCAGTTAAAGCTGGTTCAATATTACATGATCTTCAAGAAATAATTCAAATTACAATTTCTGATGAATCTGAACAACCAAATGGTTGGATAAATGTACCTTTGAATATAAACAATAAGTATGTACATCATATTGTATATCATTACTATTATATATTCATTTTTAAACTAATATATATATATATATAATAATAATAATAGTCCATTAAAAGCAAATTTACTACAAATTTCAATTTTATCAAATTTAAAAAATGGTAGAGATTCTCATATTAGACAAATTAAAATTTATGGAAAGAAAATGTATGTACACACAACATCTATAAATGAAGATAGATGATCAAATATTAATTGTTCATTCTAAACTTTTTTTAGTTCAATTGAAAATTATACACAATATCCAAAATTTAAATCAGCAGAAACTTCAATATTTCAAACAATTCGTTAAAGATCAACAACAATACACAACAATAACGATACTTGTAACAATGTACATATACCATATACTATTTATAACACACTTAAACACACATAACACATATAAAAGATTTAAATGTCAAATGTTTGGATTTCATGTGGTTTTTCAAAAAAAAAAAAAAAATTTAAAAAATTTTTTTTTTTGTAACATAAAAAAAAAAAAAAAAAAAAATATACATTCAGATCCAAATTTCAATTAGCATATTATAAATATAGAAACATTAGATATCATTCATTTAAAAAAACTATAATATTACTCAATATAATATATTAGGTATGTGTGTTATATTTATTATATGTGTTTGTGTGCAAATAACATAAACGTTTAATGTAAATATATTTTATTTAAATTGGGCGGACTTTGTGTTTATATAAAAAATTAATAAATTTCTTCGTATAAGAAACCTTTTTTTTTTTTTTTTATATTTTTATATTTTTTTTATTTATACACACTAAATTTCATATTGGTCAATATTATAGTACTAACGGTTTTTTTTTAATTTTTTTTAAAAAAAGCAAGTACATACAAAAAATCAATTCAATACATTTGTATTCTCATCAACAACAAACAACAATAACATAAAATTAAATAATTGGTTTAGAAAAAAAAAAAAAAGTAAATGTTTTAGAAATATATAGTTACAGATTATACAGATACAATATACAAGTAAAAATACAATAAATTAGAATTGGAATTAGGATAATCAATCATGATAAATAATGAAACATTTACAGTAGTTAATTCAACAACTACACAAACTACAACTACAACTACATCAACAACTATACCAACTACTATACAAACAACTATGCCAACTACACCAACTACACCTGAAGAAAAGAAAAAAGTGGAATTAAATTTAGCAACTAGAAAGAGGAGAGATTTAATTCAATGTACAAATTGTTCAATTCAATTACCACCTTCAGCACATAAATCACATATTAGTAATTGTACATCACTTTATTCAAAAGCTTCAATATCAACAACAATTTCACCAAAATTATCATCAACACCTTCATCTCCACCTCCAAAAATAATAACACCAAAGAAATCACCTGCTAAAATTATAACAACACCAAAAAAATCACCAAAATCACCAAAGTCACCTAGATTATCAACATTATCATCATCAACACCTTCATCTCCATCATCTCCATCATCACCAACTGTTATTAAAACAAGAACTATGACAGGTTCAATACCATTACCTTTATTTATTGGTGTAAATAATAATCAAAACAATAATAGTAATCATAATAATAATAATAATGAAAGTAACAGTATAAATAATTCACCAATTAAAAAAGGTAGAATGTCAAGTGCACCAGTTTTAAAGGTAAAGAAAACACCAATAAAATCATCATCAACCTCACCATCAAAAAAACAAGATAAAAAAGATAAAAAAGTAGATAATATTACACCAACAACATCACCAAAAAAGAGAAAATTTATAAATTCAACAAATTCATCACCAACAAACAATAGTACATCATCACCATCACCAAATTCAAAACAAAGACTTAATCAATATAAAGTAAGTAATAAAAAAAGAAATTGAAAATATGTCACATGATAACCACAATGATGATGATATTAACTCAATTGTCTTATAATTTTTATAGGGATGGTCAAAAAATACAATTAGTGAATGGAGAATACCAGAAGCACCAGTATTTTATCCAAATATTGAAGAATTTAAATCACCATTAAAATATATAGAATCAATTAGACCAATAGCAGAGAAATATGGAATTTGTAAGATTGTACCTCCATTTAAAGCAGATTCAATCACTGGTAATATCAATGCAAAAGAATTTAAATTCAAAACTAAAGTCCAAAATATTCATCAATTGAAACGTCGTTGGAATGGACCAAATGAATTGTTTGTTTCAGATTTATGTGAATTTTTAGATAAACGATCAACACCATTACATACATTACCAAAATATGATGGAAGAGATTTAGATTTTTATACTCTATTTCTTGAAGTAAATAGATGGGGTGGTTGTAATGAATGTACTCATACTGCAAAATGGAATGACGTTATCAAAGTTTTAAAAGTAACTGATTTCTGTAACAAGCCAATTCAAACACTTAAAAATTTTTATCATCTTTACCTAGATGAATATGAACTAGAAACAAGACGTGCATTTTCATCAAAACATAAATTATCTTCAAAAGATCAATTTGATAATTTATTATTTCTAAATGAAATAATTCAACAATATAATCAATATAGTAAATTTTATAATGATAATAAAGATAATATCAATAATAATAATAATGAAAAAGAAGAAGATGATGAAGAAAAAGAAGAAGCAGCAGATGAAAACGAAGAAGAAGATGATGAAGTACAATTCATTAAAGAGACAACAACAGCAAATAATAATATAAAAAAAGTGGTTGAAAATGTAAAAAAAGCAAATGTAAAAAAGAAATCAAAAAAGAATCAATCAAGTGATGATGAAGAAGAAGAAGAAGAAGAAATATCTGAAGAAGAATCTGATAATAACGAAGAAGAAGAATCATCAGATGATGAAAAAGAAAATAACGACGAAGAAGAAGATGAATCTGAAGATTCACAACAAGAATTTGGATTTTATGAAGGTAATATTTATACATTGGAAGAATTTGAAATATTGGCAAATAATTTTAGTAAGAAATGGTTTCCAGAGAATAATAATGATCCAATGACAGTTGAAAATGAATTTTGGAGAATTGTTGAAAATGGTGATGAAAATGTTCAAGTTCATTATGGTAGTGATTTAGATGTTACTACTCATGGTAGTGGATTTTCAAGAACAGCAACATCCAATGGACCCGATGAACACTGGAATTTAAATCAAATGCCAAAAATGCAAGAATCTTTGTTTTCACATCTCACTGAAACAATTGCTGGTGTAACAGATCCAATGATGTACGTTGGTATGTTATTTTCTTCATTTTGTTGGCACAATGAAGATAATTATCTTTACTCTATAAATTATCTCCATAAAGGTACTTATAAAACATGGTATGGTGTACCAGGATCTGGTTCTGAAACATTTGAACGTGTAATGAAAGCATCAGTCCCAGAATTGTTTGAAAAACAACCAAATCTACTCTATTTACTCATTACAATGATTAGTCCAGATTTATTGAAACGTCGTCATGTTCCAATTTACAAGTGTCTTCAAGGTCCAGGTGAATACGTTGTAACATTTCCACAAGCTTATCATGCAGGGTTTAGTCATGGTTTTACAATTGCAGAAGCTGTAAACTTTGCACCACCAGATTGGATTCCATATGGAAGTTCATCAATTGAACGTTATCAACAAACTCATCGTTCATCTGTATTCTCCCATGAACAATTACTCTATACCATTGCAAATCTTTCACCATCTTGTGAACTTTCAAACAAGCTACTATTTGAATTTCAAAAAATTAAATCCAAAGAAAATTCACTTCGTAATCAATTGATCAAAGAAACATCTGGTAAATTAAAAATTGAAAAGTCTAGTAAACCATTATATAAAATATTGGAAACTGAACCACTTCAATGTTTTATTTGTAAATATGATTGTTTCCTATCGTATATTCAATGTCCTGATCATTCCATTGAAATTGAAGATACAAATGGTCAACATCAATGGGTTAGTAATCAAGATAAAATTAATAATAGTAACATTAATGGAGCAGCAACCACCGTCAGTAGCGCACCTACTAAAACATTAAAAGTTTGTTGTCTTTCTCATTTTGAAGAGTTGTGTGATTGTTCAAAAAAGAAATTGATTTCAATTTTTTCAATTGATGATTTAGATAAAACTATAAATAATATTAAATCATTTAATAATAATAATAATAACAATAACAATGTATCATCAACTACTACAACTACTACTACAACAACTACAACTACAACTACTTCAACCACCTCAACACCAACTACAAGAAATATGTCATCTCATAAACCAGTTTATAAATTCCCTTCACCTTCTTCTAATGAGACTTCTCCAACTCCACCCCTTTCATTAATATTTTCAAAAAATTTAAAAACTACAAAACTATTTACTAATAAAAATAAATAATAATAAAATAATAATAAAATACAATTAATAAAATATAAATTAAAATTAAATAGAAAAAAAGAAATTTTTAAACCAACATACAATTTTTTATTTTATTTTTTTTTATTTTTATTTTTTTAAATTAAAATTTTAATAATATGTCATACATAGATAATAGTAATAGTGATAGTAATAATGTTTTAGAATTATTTGATAATTTACCATTGTTATTTAAAGGTAAACTAAATGAAAGTATTCAAAAATCATGTGGAACAAGTTTAGATTTATTTGCATTATATGTTATTGATACAAATGAAGATCAAACAAACCTTTTAAAATGTATTTCTCATCAAACTGTACGTATTTTATTAATTTATACCAATACTATTATAAAGTATTATGTTATTAACTAACAATTTATCGTGCAGGTTACATCATTTGTAAAATCAAAATGTGTTTTATATAAAATTAAAAAAGAATCAACAGAGTTTGAATTCTTCTCACAACATTATCCAGAGTATGAAGGTTTAGGATCATGTTTTTATTTCTTTGATATATCAGGAAATGTATTTAAAACCGAAGAATTGAAAAAAGGATTCACTTTTATATCAACTTTATCACTATTTAAAACAAGTTACGATTATTTCGATAAACAAAAATCAACTTTAAACACTCCAAATAAAATTGAACAAAAATCAAAAGAAAGAAGATTAGTATTACAAAAATTATTTTGTACAAAACCAGTACCAAAATCAGAACAACCAATAATATCATTAACTAAAACATCTGATTCAACTAGTAATAATACAACTACAACAACACAACCAATATCATTAACTAAAACAACTGATAGTAATAATACAACAACAACTACAACTACTACATCACCAACCATAGTAGCAAAAAAACCAATTAAATCACCAGAAGTAGAGAAACCATATATACCAAATACAGATTATATTGATAAAGCAGTAATGACAACATTGATATTCAAATTGACAAATGGTGAAACATTGAAAGCAGAATTTAACGTTTCAGATAGATTAAAGGATATTAAAGAATTTGTAAAGAATAATAGAACAGATGAAAAGAGACCATTTGATATGATTACCGTTTATCCAAAACATACATTTACACCAAGAGAACTAGAATTAACATTATTACAATTAAATCTGGTGCCCTCCGCGACAATAACATTGAATCCATTGGACGTCTCTACAAAAATTGAAAAGAAATCATCAGCATCTGCGGTTATACATCCTTCTCCACCTTCTTCATCCAATTCAGATTCATCTCCAGGTTATTTTGCATCTGTTAAAAATTATTTCTCTGGATTTTTCGGTGCTGTAGATCCTGAATCTGAACAACAACATAAACAAGATAAAGAAAAGGAAAAGAATAAAAAAGATAAAGATAATAAAAAATTTGGTAGTATTCATGGTAATAGTAGTGGTGGTAGCAGTGGTGGTAGTAGTGGTAAATCAACAACTCAAAAAAGAACAAATATTCATCAAATTAAACATGATAATGAACAACAACTTCAACAAAAAGACCCAAAAGATGATCCAAATTCATATTATAATGGTAATTCAACTCAATTTAATGGGAAATAATAGAAATTATAATCGCAACAACCACAATAACTTTTTTTTTCTTTTTTTCTGAAAATCTTTTTTCTTTTTCTTTCAAATATAGAAATAAACCACACTTATTAATAAATATGTAAAAACATTAGTATTAAAAAAAAAATATATATTATATTTATTTATACTTATTATTGTTTATTAATATTAACAAATACAATGAAATTTATTATTTATTTAGTTTTTATAATTCTATTTATAAATTATAGTAGTATAATTGTAAAATCAGAAGCATTAGATTTATTTCACAAAGATTTCTCAAGAAATATAACACAATTAATTCAAGCAAGAGGATATGAAGTTGAACAACATTATACAATTACAAAAGATGGTTATATTGTAATTATTAATTTATAATAAGAAGAAATTAAAATATCTATTAACTGAATTCACTTGTTATTTATAGTTATCACTTCAACGTATTCCAAATGAAAGATATAAAATAAATAATAATCCATATGGATCAAATGGTAAACCATCTGTGCTGTTAATGCATGGTGTTGAAGATGTATGGATTTTATATTTTATTAATTTATTTGTGTGATTGTGTTAATAATTTATATATTAATATTTTTTATAGCTTGGTACAACATGGGTTAATCAAGAAAATGTTGATCAAAGTTTAGGATTTATATTGGCAGATTCAGGATTTGATGTTTGGATTTGTAATGTTAGAGGTACAAGATATAGCAATACTCATGTTAAATATTCATTGTATGATAATGAATATTGGGATTTTACATTTGATGATATGGCAAAACATGATTTACCTTCATCAATTGAATTGGTATTAAATGTTAGTGGAAATAATAAAACTGCATTAATAGGTCATAGTCAAGCAACAATGATTTTTTTTATTTCACATACATATAATAAGAAAATGTTTGAAAAAGTGAATTTGTTTATTGGATTAGCACCAATTGCAAGAGTAACACATTGTAAAAGTAATTTACTAAAAACAATGGCTGCATTAAAAATTGATCAAGTGTTAAAAGTATTTGGTGGTAAATCATTTCTTTTTCATTCAGATATTTTAAGATCTATTTTTATTACACCATTTTGTTCAATGTTTCCAACATTTTGTATGAATTCACTTAGTTTAATTGAAGGTATTGAAGATACTAGTAATTTAAATATAACAAGATTACCCTTTTATTTATCATCTTCAGTTGGTGGTACATCTGTTAAAAATGTTATTCATTGGGCTCAAAATTATAAATATTCATTTCAAAATTTTGATTATGGTACAAATGAATTAAATTTTGAAAAATATGGAACAAGTGCACCACCAAAATATAATTTATCAAATGTTGACCACAGAATTCCAATTGTTACTTTTTCAGGCGATAATGATTATTTATCAAATGAAGATGATGTTGATTGGCTTTTACCACAATTACCCTCATTGGTTTATCATAAACAAATTAAAACTTTTTCCCACGTTGATTTTGTGTGGTCTTACAAGGCTAAAGAGCTTGTTTATAAAGATATTATTTTTTTCTTGTTAAAATATTCTAGTAATAAATAAACCACACTAAAAAAAATAGATTTTTAATTTTTTTAAATTTTTTTTGTTCTTTATTTTTTCTCAACATACACATAAAAAAATGATAAAAACAAAAATAAATGTAATAGAAGATTATTTACATAACAGTGGGATATCATTTAAATCATTTTTAAAGAAAGATTATGAAAGTTATGAACCTGATGAATATCAATTGTTAAATCAAGATGATGCATTCACATTTCATTTTAGTTGGTGTAAAGAACATGATAAATTAATTAAACAAGAAAATGAAGAATTTTACAACATTGTATTATATTTAAATGCATCAATATATGATAGAGGTCATTTATTGGGAAAGTTTTATGAATATGAAAAAGTATTTCAAAAATTATCAAACATCAAATTCAAATTATTAATTATAATAGTATACTATAACTATTCAGTAAATAACCAAAAGTTGGATGATAAAGAATTTGAAGTGGATCAATTAAATAGAGTAAAACAATTTCAAGAAACATTAAAATTAAATGCAAATGTATTGGAATCAAATTTAATTTGTCTTGACGAATTTTCAAATAGAAAATATCAAATTGAATATATTTTAAAAATGACATTATCAACTTTTTCAAATAGTAACAACCACAACAACATAATAGATATAAAAAAAGAATATGACATTATAAAATGTAATGAAATAATTGAAAAACAAGAATTGGCAAATCAAATTTTATCAGGTACATTTGAATTTAAATCAACATTGGAATTGTATATTAAATTATCAAGTATAGATTATTCAAATATTTATTTACTATTGGAAAAAGTGGTTGAATCTTTGAAACCTGTATTATCATTTAATGGTGACCAAAAATTAATTTACAATAATTTAAAACAGTTATATTTAATATCATGTTTTGAAAATAATTTTTCAGTTTCAAATTGGTTATATCAACATTTAATTAAAGATAAATCAAAAGAAATATTAAGAAACTATACATATGTAAATGAATGTTTAATGAGTAGAATTGCATCATTTGGTAATATGGAATTATTTAAATATCAATTTGAAAAAGAAATACAACAAAAAGATTATGAAACTAAAGTATTGAAAAAGTTGGTATTAAATTATTCAATCTTCAATTTATATAATTGGTATGGTTATTTACAACAAAATGTAAAAATAGATGATAGTGATAATATTTTAAATTGGTTGATGGTAGAAAAGAATCATTTAATGGATAATGAAACTAAATTTCATTGGCAATGTACATTATTAATGTCAAGTTCAAGTTATGGTGATTTAAATTCATTTAAATATATTTTAATTCATGAAAATACTTGTGTACAAGCAGATAGTGCCAGAGATGATGTAAATTCAATTCATATTGCTGTACATAGTGGTAAATTGAATATATTGGAATATATTAATAAACAAGGTAAAATTGATGTTACAAAGAGTAAATCAAATGTATCGGAAATGTTTGCAATTCATTATGCTGCAAAATTACATAATCAAGAGATACTAGATTACTTAATGGAAAATGGTGCTGATATAAATTGTTGTGATAAAACTGGTGCTACCCCATTATACTATGCATGTTCAAGTTATTATTCTTTACATAATTATGAAACAACCAGAGATACATTCACATTATCATTTTGTAAAAATTTAATTAAAAAATATAATGCAAAAAAAGTAATCCAGCTAAATGGAAAAAAATTTAATATTGTTAATAATTATCTAAATAATTATTATAATAATAATTGTATAATATCTTAAACAATATATATAAACAAATAAACTATTTAAATTTAAAAATGCCCAGTCTTTGTTTATTTAATCATGTGGTAATGAATGTAACGAAAATCAAGATGATGCTATTATTCAATCATCCTCAAATAATAATTTATAACAAAGAATAACAAAATTTTGTATGGTAGATATCAAGATAAGCATTGTCTGATTCAATATCAACATTTGTAACTACAAATTTAGTTTCTAAAGATGGTGAATCAGTTATAATTGTTCTTAATTTATCTCCTTGTAACACATGTGTGCTTGATCCTAACTTTTCTGTATTATTAAGTAGTGATTTTAAATCATCATGTGATTACAATGATTCAAAATCTTGGTAGTTACCGGTTGCAATTGCAATTGCAATACCTGTAGTTTTGGTGCTATTGCCACTTGTATCATTGGTTATATTCTCATTAAAAGGAGAAATCTAAAATTTAGAAATATAAACATGATACAACTATTTAAATGTTGTTTATTTAAAAAAGTGGTTTTATTCAGTTTGAAAATATTAAACAAATTTGAAATGGTGAGGCTGATGAACTTAACAACAATGGCGTCTACGACCAATATCAATATCAACATTGATTACATTTACATTTCTACCACCACAACCACCGAAACCAGTTCCAAAACCACCATCAAAGCCACCTAAACTACCTAATCCACCAAAACCTTCACATGCAACATTATTATTACCAACTGAATTACTATCAAATGATGAAACTGTCATTATTTTATAACCACTTGAATTAATTGATCCATTAGAAATTGATGAAATTGATTCTAACATTTATAAAGTGTATGAATAATTGTTTGTTAATATTTGAATTATATAAATA
>JABXES010017222.1:0-18447 GCA_013375695.1 Dictyostelium brefeldianum | reverse complement strand
ATAATAATTAATTTAAAAATTTAATAAAAATTTAAATTTTTTTTTTAATTTTTTTTTTGCCTTTTTTTTTTTTTTTTTTTTTAATTAATTAAATAATTTACCACCAAAATTTAAATTTATTTTATAAAACCACCACTATCATCAACAATATTATTTATTTTATTGTATTATTACATTATATACATTATAAAATATGGGTCATCCTTTGGAATTATCTATTATTGAAAATAGTAAGTGTACAATATATAATATACAGTTTATCATAGAGTATATCGTACTTATATATATACACTTTAGCATATATAGAAGAATGGATAAATCAATATTATTCACATTTTTCAGAAACAATAGCATTTAAAGGGCATATAATGACAAATAAAAAACAACATTTAGATCCATCAAAGAAATGGACATCATCAATTTTAATAATTACAATTTATCATATAATAATATTTTCAGATGGTAAAGATCTTTCGAAAAAGTTACCAAAAGAATATCACATTTACGATTGTAAGAAATTAACAAACAAAGAAGATTACGTACTATCAATGACATTTCAAAAAGGTAAACAAAAGTCAAAAATTATAATGAAAACAGAGCAAATGAATTATATAGTATCATTAATTAGAAGATTAAGATTTCAATTAGATACAGATCATTGCAGTAAAGAATTAAGATTAAATGTTAGACAATTGTAAAGTATTTTTAAAAAGTTTATTGTTTATTGTTGAACACCACACACAATATTAATACTGTTAAATAACCATATTACAGTTTAAAACAACCATTAGATAGAAAAGAATTTACAAATTTTGAAGGATTTTTAGATTTATATAAAGGATGGTGTAGTTATTTTACAGTGGAACCAAATCAGTCAATAATAGATTACATTCATAATATTATAATTCAAGGTAATAAAGAAATTGATTTAAATGAACTTGAAACATCTGAACAATCAGAATTACAATTTGATCAAGTACCATTCATATACACGTTAAAACACAACTCTTACTTTAATTCATTAATTTTAAAAGATTTAAAAAAAGATATGAGTCTTAAAGCATTGGGTGATGTTTTACTTCATAATACAACAATCAAGAAATTAATACTTAAAAAGACTGGTTCAGATTCATTACAAAATATATTAATTTCAATTTCAACAAATAAAAGGAATTCAATTCAAGTAAGTAGTATATTATTAGTAATAATAGCATAGTATAATACTAATATATACCATTTTTTGCAGATTTTAGATATATCAGAAAATATATTATCAAATAAATCAATTAGTTCATTAATATTTTTAACAACAAATTTCAATCATTCATTGGTTTATTTAAATTTAGCAAATTGCAGTATACCACCAAAATCAATGGCATGTTTATTTGATAGTTTTGAAAAGAATTATGGAATGTCATTAACATTGGAATATTTAAATATATCTGGTAATAAATTGGATGAGCAAGGTAACACTGCATTAGCAAGTTGGTTAATTAAATCAAGATCACATCTTTGTTTAAAAAATTTCATTATTTCTTCTGTTGGTATTTCAAGTCAATCATTATATGCAATTAGGAATTTAACAAAATTAGTATGTACAAGTGGTTTCTTAAATATAAATACATATATATGATATTAATATTTATAAATCTTATTGTAAATACAGGAATATTTAGATTTATCATTTAATAAAATTGAATTAACAGATATAGAAAGATTATCAGTTATATTATCAATGCCAAGTTTATATAGAATTGATTGTAATTATTGTGGATTGGCAAAAGAATTACTTAGTTTAATATTTTCAAAAATGTCTGAAAAGAAATTAAATGTTCATATTGAATTGGCAGGTTTAAATCTTGGTAGTCAAGAAGAAGTTAATTGGGATATGTTGTACACAAATATGGCATTGTTTAAAGAAACTCCAATTAAAATTAAAACTTTAAATTTAAAACATGTTAGAGGTACTGAAAAAACATTGATTGCATTATTAAATGTATTAGCTGATATGAAAATCGATGAATTAATATTAGATTCATTACAATTATATAATCCACAATATACACATGGTAGTGGTAATGGTGGTAATGGAAATGGAAGTAGTAATAGTAATGGTGGTAATGGTGGCAGTGGTAACAATGGAAGTGGTAATAATAGTGCAGGTACAATTAGTATGAGTAGTAGTGGTAGTAGTTTAAATGTTGCTGGTGGTAGTGGTAGTATAAGTAATTCAAATAGTCCATTAAATAGTCCTTTCACAAATAATACTTACTCTCCTGGTGGCAATCAAAAAGATGATGATATGGATGATGATGTTCAATCATCATATTCAAATCAATCACCAATGACGACAATGACGCCATCAGTAAATAATCATACCAACAACCATACAAATGGTCATATAAATGGTGCATCAACATTATCAATTGTATCATCATCATCAAATTATTCAACATCGTCATCAACATCATCAAATTCATCATCTATTTATTCAACTGTAAATTCATCGTTCATTAGTAGTAGTGGAGGTGGTAATGGTTCTGGTAGTAATATTAGTTTATTATCAGCAAGTACATCAAATGTATCACAAATTGGTAACCAATTATTATCAGCAAGTAATTTAAATTTTAAAAATCAACAAAATGGGAATGGGAATGGAAATGGTAACAATTCAAATCAATCATCACCAAATCATCAACAACAGAACATTAATAATGATTATATAGTATCAAGTAATAAACCATTTAAACAATTGTTTTTGAAATCGTTAGGTAAAATATATAATAATCCAGAGATTAGATTTTTAGGATTATCAGAAATTGGAAAGATAATAACATCATTTATACCAATTATTGGTAAATCTGGTAGTAATAATTCAGTATTGGCATTAGATATTAGTTGTAATGGTATTGGTGATTATGGTGCAAGTTTATTAAGTGTAGCGTTGGCATCTAACAGATCATTAATTTCAATTAATATCGATGGTAATTCAATTACTCATATTGGCTGGAGTGGTATAACTAGATCAATTTCACCAATATACGATAGTTGTTCATACGATATACTATTAAACAGTGCAAAAGAGAATCAAACATTACCATCAACTATATCACAAAGTTGTCTTTGTTCAATGAATTTTCCAAAATTAGATTTTGAACGTATCATTTCAAATTCTGAAGATATTTCATTTAGAACTTCGATTTACATGTCAATTGCAAATATGCAAATGGCACTTCAAAAGAATGGTTCAATTTTATTAAAAAGTAATGGATCAGATAGTAACGGTAATGGGTGTAATGATGTTTCTAAAAATTCAAATTGTTCAAGTAGTAATGAAACCAATGCAAACACTAGTAAAATTAAATCAAATTTCCAATTACTTTCATATCGTATCACTGTTTCAATTCCAGTTGGTTATTTATTTAAACGTTTTATGGAAAATGAAAGATCAACATTAATTCCAAATACACCAAATATCCTTTATCCAATTACACCAATTCCACCAACAATTTCATCACAAATTAATGATAAATTGAATATTACATCAGAAGCAAATGGAGGTCCAAACCAATCAGCACTATACAGTATAATTGCAACATTAAGAGATCCATATTATCGTTCAACACCTACAAATTCATTATTTACAATTCAATATACAAATAATATATTGTTACCAACTCGTAATTCACCGATTCCATTCATTTTATCATATCCTGATCAAAGTGATGATGATGTAGCCACTACTGATGATACAAGTTCGAATTCAAGTCAAAATAGTTTTTATAATCAGTACCATCAAAATATTTCAAAATCATCAATTGGTAATAATGGTGGCAACAGTGGTAGCAATAGTAATATTAGTAGTACTTCATCATCTTCATCAAATTCACCAATTTCAATTTTAAATAGAACAAATAGTCCATCAATAATTAAAAAGTTATCAACATCTGATTTTTATGTTAATGATGTAATTAATAAATTGGATATGGTGGTTCAAGAAAGTCAATACACATGTTGTTCACAAGTTACTAGTTCTCCAATAATACCAAATATTAAACATATTAAAAATTTAGATTTGTTGGAAAAAGAAAAAGACAGGTTAAAAGAAATTAGTAATAATGGCACAAGTGTTAATAGTAGTGGCCCAACAACTCCAACTAGTTCAAGAAGTTCATTAATTACATCAACAAAGAGTAAAGGTATTAGTAAATCGTTTATTGAAGAAGGTACAAATAAAGTTGCTGCTAGAAAAAGTATAACAATCAATGGAAATAATCTAGTTACTTCAACTGCTTCCATTGTTTCTTCAACTTCAACTTCATCAGATTCATTACAAAGACAAAAAAGTTCTTCAAGTGTTTATAATCCAATTGCAATAATTCAAAATAGTGGTAAATGATAGTATAGTAGAAATAAATTAAATTTTCTTTTTTTTTTTCCATATATATTATAATCAAAATACATTTGTGAAATGTTGTATTATTGTATTGTTTATTTAGTTTAATATTTTATTGTTATATGTTATATATTTTTTAAGATACTTGTTGTGGTGGCATTTTGAGTTCTCCGAATTTAGAGACCCAGCATGGTGGTAGTACTGTTATCTCTTTACCAGTTTCTTTATCATGAACAATTGTATAGTCCAATTCCAAAATATCAATATTATCAACTTTAAGCATTGCTAAACCTAAACCACGTTGACCAGTAAGGAATTTATCGGTTGAACGTGATGCAGTTGATTTAATTTCAGAAGGAGTTTCAGCATCTTTTGGTGAAAGATCTTTTTTGGCTTCTTGGTGATGTTTTGGTGAAATATTTTTAACGATTAATGGTGAATCTTTCTTTGGATGACCAAGGTTCAATGCATTGAGAGTACGTTTTGGGAATAATAATGTTTCTTTTGGTGGTTTTGAAGGATCAATGATTGCTTCATCCATTACACTTGATGATTCAACATTATCAACTTTCATAACAACTGGGAATACTCTTTTTCTAATTAAACCAGTGAAATGAGTTCTTGATGTTAATTCTTGACCTAAATAACAACCTTTATGAAAATCAACACCATTCAATAAATCGAAATTATATTCCAATGGTATGACTGAACCCCATTGATATTCATTTTTACCTTGTGGTATACCTTGAGATAATCTGAAAAGATTGTAAATTTCTTCGTCATGGGTTTCATATTTTGATAAATTACTTTCAACAGATGTAATCTTGTCGGATGGTACTAATACTCTTAAACCCATAATTTGATGTCTTGGATCCATCATTACTGAACAGTGTTCTTTTTCAAGTTGTGAAAATAATGCATCATCTCTAACTGTTTTATATGTTTTATCCAATATTGAATAAACTTTATATGCATCTGTTACATCAATGATATCGATCTTGTTTCTAATTTTATATTGTTTTAAATGTGCCATTGCATCATCCAATACTAAATTATCAATGTCAATTATAAATGAATCAATTTCAACACCATTACCATTACCAGTACCACCAGTACTACTATTTGAAATCTTTATGTTTGTTGTGTTATGATGTTCTTTATCCAATGATATAATTGAATCAAATAGTAATCTACCATTTGATTGTAAAAATCCATTATAAATTGATGTGTTTGGTGATTGATTATCCTTTAATCTATTTAAATTATTGGTTGTTAATCCTTGAAGATGCTTTAATGCATCAACCCCTACAACCTTTATTAAACTTCTACTATTTAAATGTACAACACATTTCTTTAATTTCTCTAATGATTTTATATTTATCATTGTTTATATTTATTTATTATGTATTTGTGTATTATTATCTATGTGTTTTATACAAAATTATGTTTTTTTTTTTGTTTTCAAATGTTTTGTTTTTTTAAATTTTAAATTAAAATGTTTTTATACTAATAGTATGAAATTTATATTATTGTAATAGTTTTTGACTTTTTTATTATATATTTGTTAGAGTGGTGTGATAAAAAATTATATTAAATGAAAAATTAAAATTTTATTTTTTTTGAATTTTTTTTTTTAAATTTTCATGATGAAGATGCTCTGTTTTTTTTTTTTTTTTTTTTAAAAAGGGTGCAAGGTAATCTATATGTGTTTAAAAAGATATCTGCGACAAATAAAATTATATAATTTATATTTGTAGATAATAAACTATTTGTATTTTTAAGTTAAAAGTCTTATAGTATTAGTATTATGAATAAATATAATTATATTTTTATCATAGTTGTATTACTATTGTTATTATCATTATTTGTTGATAATACAATATCATTTCAACTTGATAATAATAAGAAACCAAAGAATGGTAAATTAAAGAAACAACATAAAGATGCAAACAATGCAGAATACGAAGAGAAATCAGCATTTCATCATACTGATCATATTGAAGATTATCATAAAGAAGTACATGATAGAAATATATTTAGTAATGGTATGTTATTGTTGTTACTCTATTCGTTATATATTTATACATATTAAATATTCTAACAGTCATTGACAATTACGTATAGATATAGACTTAAATAATTTAAATTCAACATTAAAATTATGGTTAGAATCAAATAATATAGGTAAATTTATGGATTTACATATGACAAAGAAATTACATCTTAGTATACCAGTTAATTTCATATTTATTGGATTTGAAGGTGAAGGTAATCATGGACTTGATATTGGTATTGATCAGTTGGTTGAATGGTTTCAACATATTGAACATGCATTAAAGAATGTTATTAGTCCAATTGGTGAAGATTATACAACAACTGAAACTTATTATCGTACCCCAACAACACATATTGAATATAATTTTGAAATTCAAGTTTCAAAAACACATCCAATGGTAACAACATTGGTAGAAGATGCTATATTTTGGCATTTACGTAGTGAAGCTTCACATTATTTCGATGGTCAATCATATCCTGGTGATGAAAAATTTGAAAAACGTTTCTACACAAATCCACATTTATTATCATCATTGTTATCTTCATTGGTTAAACATTTGGAAATCGATTCAAATTCATATACCATATTCATTATTAATCCTAATCACCCTTCAAACGATGGTATTGAAAACACAGATGCAATTTATGGTTATAGAGTTGGTTTTTCAAATCAAGAATTAAAACAAATTTTCAAGAATCCAAAATTGAAAATACCAGATTCATTGAATAAAGTTAATACAGATGCACAATACATCGAAGCATTACATTTGGGTGATGTAGAAAAACCAACTAAAAATAAAGATGGCCAAGAAGAAGAACAACCAATTTACGTTAATGATAATTTGAAATTTAGAGATCATTCAGTTCAATCAAAGGAATGGGCTGATACAATGATTAAACAATTTGATGAATTTAAATTAAATAATATTAAATCAAATCCAAATTGTGTATTTGGTTCACCTGATACAAAAGAAGATAGATGGATATGTTCATCATTGGAATTACTTCATAGAGAGAATGCATCAATATTGGAAAGAGCACAAGAAATCTTGGATTCAGGTTCAACTTTTGAACAATTATACATTCATACAGCACATGAATTTCCAATTTTTGAAAATCCATTGGTTGATACATGGATTTCTCATAAACGTTTTGCATTTATTGATTTAACAGCTGGTCCTTTTGAATGGGGGCCTTCTGTTGGTGGTAATGGTTTAAAAACAGCGCAAACTCTTCCAACTCCACCATATTTAACAGAGGAACAAGAAGATGCAGTATTGGAAGAAGAAGCAATTCATTTATCACCAGACAAGGATATTAAATCACAACAACTTGAACAAGAACTATTGTTAATTGAAACAATTTTCAATAATGCTTGTTCAGATATTAATATTGATGCTACCACTGAAACTGCCACAACCACTACCAATGGTCATGATAAAACAGAAGAAGAAATTGAAATGTGTTTAGAATTGGTTTCAAGTTTAAAAAAGATTAAAAAACAACAAGCATTGCTTATTACTGGTGTGGGTGCAACAGATGAAAGTTTAGATTTAGATTTATTAACTGGTAATTATAAAGAAGTATTTGGTAATCAAGATCAAGATCAATTTATTTCACAATTGGGATCAGTATTATCATCAAGTTTAAAACATTTAGTAACTCAACCATTACCATTGTTTAAAGTTGAATATTCACCACGTGTAAATTTCAATGTATTTGTAATTTCAGATCACACCATGGAAGAATTTAATCCAAGACATTACTTTTATTTCAATTATGAACATTTTAAATATGAAATTGAAAAGTTAAAAGTACCAGGTCAAGAATTTACATACAATATAAATTCAATTTCAATGTCTGATGATAAACAATTGGCATTAGCATATTATAGTAGTTTAAAAACAGTATTAAATCCAGTAATCAATGAGCAACATCGTTTCAATTCTCAATTAAATTATTATTTGGATTCAAAAGAAATTAAAAATAAATTATTAAAATTATTTGGTAATAGTGGTAAATTTAATCAAAATGATGATCAAGGTGAAGATGGTGAAGATGACACAGGTTCAAATAATAATATAAAATATATACCAATATTCTTATTTTCAATATCAACTAAGAATTCAATTTTAATTGATAAAATTCATCAAGCAAAATCATTATCAAATATGGTAATTGCAATTCAAACTGGTGAATTCTCTGCAAATACTACATTTTCAGTGAATGGTGATATATTACAATATTATCCAATTAATCCATTATCAAGTATATTGGCTGCAACTGCATTAAATTTAGGTGGATTAATTGGTAATCATATTGCATATAGTGAAGCTCATTCAAGCGCAACAACAAATTGGCATTGGTCAATTGGTGATTCTCCAACTTCAAAAACAACTAGTTTTCCACTTACTCATTTCAATGAATTTCAAAAAGATTCAATTAAAAGAAATTACATTGCTGCTTCAATTGAAAGAACAATCGTTTGGATGAATAGAGGTGTTGCCATATTGGATCAATGTAAAACTTCAGTTAAAAACTTTGAAAATGCATTACCATTCTTTCCATTGGAAGAAACTGTATTGAAATTTCAAACTGTGCGTTCACAATTAAATGAAATTTCAAATAGTCTAAGAGATTTAAATTTTAAAAAAGCAATTTCCATTTCTCTACAAGCTGAAAGATCATCAAAATCATTTTATCGTGACTCACTATCAATTCAATCTATTTTCATTCAATCTGAATGTCAATCTGATTTATCTGATAAACTTTCAAAAAGAACATTGGCTATAGTTTGTATTTGTTTATCAATTAATGTGTTGGTTGTATTACTTTTAAAAACTTTATATAAATCTAAAAATAAATTAAAAATTAATTAACACCAACACTGTTGGTTGTTTATTTAGTACAATAGATATTTTGGTTAAATCCAGGTGATGATGTTGTTGAACATGATTTTGCAACATGTTTGTTATAACATTTCTTTCCAGGCTCACAATAATTTACTGTTGGTTCTTGTTTTGCGCTACATGAGAATGTTTGTTTAATACCATTTGTATAATCTATTTCCAATGCATTAGTTATTGTAGTCGCATATAAAAAGTTATCTAATTCACAAATTGGTTCTCCACTGCTACTATCATCATCAGTACTTGATGAATTATTATTTATTGGATCATCGTTGAATGAATAAACTGCATAAATTTGAGAATCATTTGGGAAATCAGGTTGAGTTGTTAATGATACAAATGTGTATTGAGATAATCCGAAATTACCATCTACTGTTGCACTAACATTAACATATACTGCGCTTTCAACACAGCTTCCAACTTGAAAATTTAATGTTTCTGGGTCACCACTATTTGAATCACAATTTTGTTGTGGATATACTTCTGCAAAAAGATATTCTGTGGTTCCTTTTGTTTCATATTTAAAAATCCATGAATTATAATCAAATCTACCAATATTTAAAAATTCACCCATATTATTACTGTTTTTGAATATATAATGGTTAGTGTCATACAAATAAAATAATTAATTTGATATAACAAACAAAACTTACATGCATTCACCAATTTTTACATTAAATCCAACTCCTGTTGGGATATCACCACACTGATCTTGGAAAGCAAAGATATTGATGTAATATGTTTCATTTTGTTGTTTAGTTGCATTGCAACTCATTATTGTTGTTGCTAAAACTAATAAAAAAATTGATAATAATTTCATTATTTGTTTATTTGTGTATCTCTTGAGATAGTAAAACTAATTATAAATAATTTTATTGCTTTTTAAATGATTTTATTATCTCATATTAAAATACATTGCTTGTGTTTTAAAATATTTTTTTTTTTTTTCCAACTTTTTTTTATTTTTTTGTCAAAATCAGTTGATCAACCAAAATAATCAAGTAAAATATCTCTTTATTGTAATAATTCAAGTAGATAATACTAATAATAAAACTAGTTATAGGAAAAATTAAAGAATAATGCACTTAATTTCAAAAATAAATGTGACTAAAACAAATTTATTTTGTCAACATGGGATATAACAATAAATTACACAGAATTTAAATTTACCAATTTCAATGTTTCACTTTGGGAGATCTTCAAATTCTTTCCTCTTACGTTTGCTTGGTTTATTTGTTTCGGTGTGTCTTTTTTTTTTTTTTTGTATAAAGTTTGAAAAAAAAATAAAAAAAATAAAAAAAAAATAAAAAAATCAACGGAATTCAAATTTTTGTTTGTTTTTGTCAATTTTTTGTCATTACAACACTTTGATTTTTTATCAATAACAAACAAATCAAATGTCATTACAATACTTGGACAATTCTCAAGCGATTCAATTAATTACAATTTTAAAAACCAAAATAAAATTTATTTGTAGATATGAAAATCAGGTCCTTCGTAATAATGTTTTAACTTTTATTGACAATGAAGCAGATCCAACAATTGTAATTAACGTTGATATTTTTAGAGGTCAATTCTCTTTTTTTCCTTTAAATTTAGAATGTAAAATATCAAAATTTATGATAGTGATGGACCAATTAATAAAACATAAACTAACACTTCTTTTTATTTTAGCATTAACTAATACATTAAAATCAATTGATTGGGAAAAAGGATTTTTAACAAATTTCAAGAATGATCCAAAAATTAAATGGGATGAACTTGCTGATAAAGTTGGTCCTTTAAATAGAATTGGTTTAGAAAAACATTTTACACCAATGTATGTAATCACACAATTGATCAAACTTATAAAAACACAACAATCATTTGATTTCAAATACTTACTCCACTTTTCATCTGCACAGTGAAAAAGCATCATTTGCATGTAATTTCATTGATTATGATAATGAAATGATTGAATCATTGAATGGTTATTTTACAAAAACAAAACCAGATGATGAAATTTTTGATACATTATCATTAACCATTGAAAATCCACAAGAAAAGATAATTGAATTAAAAAAGAATTTAGATGGAAATGAAAGTTTATTAGTTTATGAAGATGCTGAAACTGTTAGTAAGTAGTGTAGTAGTATAAATTCACACAACATAACATAATTCATATATTAATGATAATAATAAGATGAAAAATGGCAATATAGATCAAATGAATCAGTAAACTTTTTAAGATGGAGTTGTGAACAACCAGTATCAGCAGGTTATAGAATTAAAAATGAAGAAACAGGTGAAATGGAATTGGTTAGTTGGATTATAATGTATTCAGATGGATCAATTGGATCATTATATACAAATGAAAAATATAGAGGTAAAGGTTTAGCAAAAAAAGTAGTTTCCTTTATATTGATTAAATTTTTAGAAAGTGGTTACAATACACCATATTGTTATGTAAATATAAACAATAAAGCATCTCAAGTAGTTATGAGATCATTTGGATTTACTTCTGTACATCAAGCAAAATGGGTAACTGCATTCAAATAAACAAAACACAAAACAAAACAAATGCGCATATAAATAAATAACAACATAAATCATTTGTAATAATAACAATAGTAATAATAATAAACGTTTTATTTAAATTTTTATTTGATAGATATAGCACAAATGACAAAAAGTTGAAGATCTTTTTTTACATCCATTATCGATGATCACTTCAAATATTTTTATGTTACCAAGAGTTGTTTATTTTTAAAATTCCAAAATTTTATGTCTAATAACAATAACACATAAAATTTCCACACGCAAAATAAAAATGAAATCAATATTATTATTAGTTATTATTCTGATTGTTAGTTTGGTAATCAATTGTATTACAAAAACATATTTTTGAAAATAATAATGATCATAAAATTAATTTATCACCATTGAAAGAGTATGTACATTGGGGTTAATAATTGAAATATTAAATTGGCAAAAACAACCAAGATTATTAATTAAAGAATATTTTTGCAAAATATTTATTAGTTCAACTACTCAAACAACAACAACACCATTACCAGATATTGGTAATTGTATTTATAATGGAATTGGTTATTCAAGTCTTTATAATGTTAATGGCTATTCACCATTAAATTTAGCATCTCTTGGTAATGCAGCGGGAAAATATACATTTTATTGGAATGTTTGTGGAAAGCACATATAATATGTAGATCTGATACTGCATCTGGTACCAATAAAATTGATGGAGAAATTACATGCACATAATCAGAATTCACCCTCATCAATATCATGTATTGGTGGAAATTAAAGTGAACATTAAAGTGATCCAATGGGAAGCAGTTACACCAACAAAATTACCAGTCCAATATATTAATTCAGATTTCGTATAATACTGAAAGTTTACTACCTCTACTCTTAAACCAAACATTACTTGATTAACATTTATTTAAATACATAACTTCAAACTAGATGATGGAATACTTATTGTAACATGTCCAGAAAGTTGGGATTGTTTTGTGCCATTATTTTCGAAAATTACCTCGTCTGTTGTTATCTTCTTTGAGAAATTGGATCATATGGATCACAATTTGGTGATTTAATTGGAGAACTATATGAAGGGTAAACAAAAATAAGTAATAAAACAATGATAATGCCAATCCATATTTTAAAACCTAAATTCTTTGAAGCAACCTGTCTTTTTACTTTTTTTACTTTGTGAAAAGTTTTTTTATTTAATTCTCTGTTTTTTTTGCTCGAAGAGCCATCTAATACAACTAAATTTTCTATTTCTTCAACTTCACCTTCTGAATCACTACTATAATAACATTCTCTATTATTATCACTTGCTTTATTCTTTTTTGTTGATAATAAATATTGATCGAAACCCATAAATAATATTTAATTATAATTAAAATTACTGTTGGAATGAAATATTTCAATAATGGAACAATATTAACATTTAGCTTTTCAATTTTGATAATTCTATTGTCATAAATCTTTACAGGTGGATGGCACTTAAGAATATATTATGACACGCAACGTTTTTATGATTGATAATCAACGATATATATTTGTTTATTGAGCAATAATCTGTTAAGTAACATCAATTTCTTGTTATTGAATTTTTTAGTTAACATTTTATTTTCGGCCACATATATTACTTCTCTTTCAAATCATGATAAAAATACATTTGAAGTATTCCATGTTCTATCTTTATTTCAAAAGGAATTAAATAGTTTATGTTTGGTACATCTATAATTTCTTTTTTTTCCATTATAATTTCTAAAGGTTGGAGAGGTTCTTTTGGCCATGTTGGATAGTTTGAGTTCATATACAAACTATTGGTTTTATTGCTGATTGAAATTTCATAATAATTTTTTGTTTGATTGGTAATTGGTAAATCACATTTTATAGAATTTAATGAGAAATAGATAAAAATAAAAATAAATATAATATTTTTTGTATATATTTTATTTATTTAGTTTTATTTTGACAACAAAAAAAAAAATTGTGATTTATTTTTTTAATGCGCTCGTTGTGTATCCAAAACTACAAAAAATTGCATTGATATTTCAAATAATTCACCCACCCAAACACAAATAAAAAAAAAAATATAATTACATATTTAATTTTACAACATCGCAAAAAAAAAAATAACATAGCACAAATTATATTTATTATCGTGAATATTTTAATAAATAAATTTACAGAATTATAAAAATGAGTTCAACCTTTAAGCACAATTTAAAAAGTATGTAATTTTAATAAAAAAATAAATAAAAAATATTGATTCTAATATTTTAAAAGATACCAAGATATAAAAAAAAGTTTAGAATTAGAAACAAAAGATGTGATAAAATCAAAAAGTTTTGGTGGTGTGCAATATTCTTTGTTTAACAACAAACTTTATATTAATATTGGAGATCTTCAAAAAATTATTCCCACATCTCCTGAAGTTGGAAAAAATTTTAAAAGATAATCATGTTGATCATAAAAAACCATTATCAATGATTAAAGAGAAAGAAAAAAGTACCACCTTGATGATGGAGAAAGTGATGCAAGAGTATATGTTAAGAGTGCTTGTACCCATCTAAAATGTAAAAATTATAATTATAATTCAAAGAAAAGTCCAAAAAAAAAAAAATTAAAACAGAACAATTTATTAAAACAGAAATTAAAAGTAACTGAAACCAAGGATTTTTATTAGTGGAAATACAAGTGAAAGTATTGAAAATTCTGGAATAATGTAGTTTGTGAAACATCAAACGTTCAATGTTCAAATGTAAATTCACAAAATTAAATTGTTAATGATGGAACAATTCGTTCAAACAATTTTGATTCCAACCTTGAAACCAAATTCACAGTCACCCCAAACTCTAAATGAGCAATGTTGTTTCTTAATTATATTTATTATAATAAATAAATATATTTATATTTATCAAATTATTCTCAACTAAAAATAATAATTATGATGGTTGTGTTTTTATTAGCATTTGATTTATCAAGTTTCAATTAATATGTGCAGAATATGTTCCTGGTTCTTTAAATGATAATGAACAAAAGATAATTGTTTATAAAAATTAGTTAATATTAGATTATAATAATTATAAAATTGAGTAATGGGTATAAATCCAGGAACTGGGGAATAAAAATATCCCTGTCTATAGATATTATTAAATCATCAACATTTAATCTTGCAAATCCAGGAAAAAAAACATCAAGCAAATGGTAACTGCATTCAAATAACAAAACACTGAACAAAACAAATGCGCATATAAACAACATAAATCAACACATTATTGTATAAACGTTTTATTTAAATATTTATTTTTTCATTTGTACTATATCTATCAAATAAATAACAAAAAGTTGAAGATCTTTTTTTTACATTTGAATTAAATTGTAATTCTGAAATTTGAATGTTACATTTATCAATTAATAATAATGCCAACTCTAAATGATCATTTGCCAATGCGGTAAATAATAAATCTCTAAGATTAAATTTGTTGAATATTGCATTTTGATTACCCTTTTTTGTTTGAAAGAGAAATGAAAATCCATTATCGATGATCACTTCAAATATTTTTATGTTACCAAGAGTTGTTTGTGATGATAATATTTTAAGTAAACCATGATCTTCATTTGATGTACTAGATGAAGAATATCTTTTTTTTGGTCTAAATGCTGGTACTGGTATTTTACCATTTGATGGTGTAACTACTGTTGTTGTTGTTGAACCATCATTATCGATACCAGTATCATCAACAACTGTTGATTTTTTAAAATTAACTTTTAAATAATTATTTATAAAATCATCATATCCATCACAAATTGAAACTATTTCTGTAAATTTTAATTTTGGGGGAGTGGACTGAGAAACAGAGGAATTGGATATACTAGATACTGATTCAGTATAAAATAATGAATTCGCAATTGAACGTTCAAAAGTAAATCTTTTTAAACCTTGATTTAAATAATGATTATAAAATACCCAACGTGAAAATACAATTGCGAAATAATTTTGAGTGTAACGAGTTGTTTTTGCTGTATGATCAAAACTTGATTCACAACTAAAATAATGAGTGATTTCTGGATACTTTTCAATGATTTTAACGAAATCCCAAATTGTATATACACTTTTAAAATTAATTCCATTTTTGATATGCGACTTGTTAATTGTATTGGTACCAATATGTTGTGATAAAATTGGATCTGTAACTAATTCTACAATTGCTTTTAATGATCTAGTTGAATAAATTGATGTATTAGGAGTCTCTAAATTAAATATTAGCTTTGCCATTTTAGTTTTATCCAAAACTGTTTCCAATAATGATACGTATTTACGAACTAGATCAATTCTGCCTTGATATACAAAATGGAAAATACTAATTGGTTTTTCTTTTTGTTTTAAACAATTATTGAAAATGAATTCTAAAATTTCAACTGAATTCACATAGAACGATTCTGATGATACTGAAATTATAGATATGGTTGAAAATTGTTGTTCAATGGATAATTTTGGTTTACCCAATAAATTATATGCAGTTTCCAATAATTCTACATCTCCAAATGCAATTAATAAATTTAAAAGCATATTACCAACTGATATTTCAATTTCTTTAGTTATAACCAATTGACAAAATTCTTTGATAAATTTCATTTGAACTTGTTTGTTTTTTTCAAATTGAAATAAATAATTTAAAACTGTACGGTTATTTGATTGTTGCGATTTTGGATACAAATGTAAATTTATATTATTGTTTGAAATATCCGCTAACATAGATGATATACCATAATTTGTTGTTTTTAATATTTTCATTGGTGTAACATTTGCAAATCTTATTGAGTTTATAAATATTTTTGGATAATTGATTTTTGATGATAAATTTGCTTGAACGTTTTCTTTTAATACTTGGGTATCTTGTTCTTTAATTAACAATGAATATGTAAGATAATCTTTACCACCTCGTACGAAATAATACATTTTTAATAAATTTAAAACCATTTTAAAATTTGTTGAATCTTGATCATTTGATTGTTCTGAAATGAAATCTTCGACTTTTTGTTTCAAACTTTTATCAATAAAATTATTTCTATTTGAAAGTGTTGTTGATATTTCATTAATTTCATCAATTGTTAAAAATACATTTTCAATCATTGGTTGATCTTTTAATTCTTTTGATTCTGTAGTTGTTGTTGTTTTTGGTTCTTCTTGTTCTTCTTTTTCTTCTTTTTCTTTTTTTTCTTTTTCCAATTTTTCTTTTTCTTTTAATAATTTTGATTTATTTAATTTCAATAAAATGATTGAACGACATGCATTAATTAAATCATTTAGTGAATATAATTCATTGATTGGACATTGTGAATATAATTTACAAATTCTGGTAACAGACATTTTTGGAGGTGATAATTCTAATGATTGAATTAAATGGTTGATTACTTTTGTACGTTTTCTAATTGATTCACCATTTGAATTGAATATTTCTTTATAGATTTCATTTTCAGTGATTTGATCGTTAGCTTGATAATTCTTGTATAATAAATCAAATGTTTTACTACAATTTGTACGTAATGCTTCTTTGATTGATTCAATGGTTGGTTTGTAATCAAATTTATTAATTAATGATTGTAATACACCTATACATTTAACTGAAACTGCATTCATTGCTCTAACTTTTGGATTGAATAATGTTGTTTTTTGATAATTTGTAAATAGATTATTGTAAAATTGTTGGTCACTTTTAATAAATCGATACAATTTTGAAAATGATGAATCTACTTCAAACCCAGTAAGGTAATCACCACGATTTACTTTATATTTTAATAATTCCACTTGATTATGTGATATTAAAAATTGTACATTGTAAAGTTCATCATACTTTAATGCATATTTATTACTGCAAACTTGATTAAATAATTGTCTTTTTAACCATTTATTTCTAAATACCTTCCAAAATAAAATCTCTGTTAATTCCATTGGTTGTTTGTTATTGTTGTTGTTACTACTGTTATTTCTTTTACTTCTTTCCAATTTCTTTGATTCTATTAATTGTTTTATTCTTTCTAATATTTCTGTTTTTTTGCCTGTACCTTGTAAATTTAGTGATTTTGCAATATTTGAAACTTGTTTGTATTGTTTAATTTCAATTTCTTTTAAATCAATATCCATAGTCATTTCATCTTGATCTTCTTGTTCTTGTTTTTCAGTTAATGGTTCAACTTTCATTTTATCATCACCTGCTCGTTTTTGTTGTTCTTCATCTTGTCCTTGTTCTTTTTTCTTTTTATTCTTTGATTTTTTATCATTTATTTTTTGTTGTGTTGGTACCTTTGATTTAAGATGTTCAATTTCTAATTTTTGTTTTTCAATTATCTCTAATAACTCTTTAATCTTTTTACTATCTTTATTCATTTTATTACAATTTAATATTCAAAAAAAAAAAAAATCTTGTTTTTGCGTAAATTTTATGAAAAAAGATAATTTTTTTTTTTTTTTTTTTTTTTAAAATTATAAGTAATTTTATTTAAAAATTAAAAATTGGATACAACAAATTAAAATTTGAGTACCTTAAATTTTTTTGGTAATTTTGT